>BLKR01004012.1:0-123037 GCA_011170035.1 Teleogryllus occipitalis
AGATTGTTTTGTAGGATCAGCAAAGGTACTGACTTATACATTGTCACTGATACTTGTACATTTTTCTCTTCCTTCGTTATCTACGAATTTATTCCATTGCTTAGGCAGAAACCGAACTCATATTCTCCCATTCTTTCAGACATATGGGAAACTGTTTCCCACGACCCTCAATTCTCACGAACCAGTTCATCAACCCAAAACGTAAGTCTGGTCGCAGAGGATGCAGGAAAGCCCAGAAAGCAGCCACTTTTCCAGAATTTCTTCTCCAGTCGAGAACACGAGAACTGAGGGCCATAAATTTCTTTCCTCGTGGCATCGTTGGCAGGAGGCGCGGCTGAGCGACGGACGCGGAGGCGGCGGCGGCGGAGGAGGAGACAGGCCGGAGAGAGGCTGTGAGGCGGGATGCGCGGCGCGGCGCGGAGAAGAGCGGCGTGGCGCGGCGCGGCGAGGCGAGGCGCAGCCGGGTAGAAATGCGAGGAGAAACGCTGTCGCGAGAGCGGCCCGCGCCTCCGCCCGATCGGTGCGCAAACAATCGAGGAGATCGCGAGCAGAGTGCGACGCGGCGCACCTGACGTCGCTGGCGACCGCGCGATAATCGGCGAGCGCTCACGCTGAGGCGCGGAGGAGCGAAGCCCCACATGCTCACACATGCTCACCAGCGCTTGGGCTTCTTAAGAGCGCGTCCACAACGTCTAATGTTTTGAGTCAGGTGGAAGACCACGCCTGTAATATTTATTATTACTATTGCTCCGATTGTTGTTATAATTATTACTATTATTATTAATGTTTTATCAGCAGCAGTAGTAGTAATAGTGGTAGTGGTGGTAGTAGTAGTGGTGGTATTGTAGTAGTGGTGGTGGTGATAGTAGTAGTGGTGGTGGCAGTAGTAGTAGTAGTAGTAGTGGTGATGGTAGTAGTAGTAGTAGTGGTGGTAGTAGTAGTGGTGGTAGTAGTAGTAGTAGTGGTGGTAGTAGTAGTGGTGGTAGTAGTAGTGGTGGTAGTAGTAGTAGTAGTGGTGGTAGTAGTAGTAGTAGTAGTAGTAGTAGTAGTAGTAGTAGTAGTAGTAGTAGTAGTAGTGTGATAGTAATAGTAGTAGTGTGATAGTAATAGTAGTAGTGGTGGTGGTAGTAGTAATAATAATAGTAGTAGTAATAGTAGTAGTGTGACAGTAATAGTAGTAGTGGTGGTGGTAGTAGTAATAGTAGTAGTAATAGTAGTAGTAATAGTAGTAGTAATAGTAGTAGTAATAGTAGTAGTAATAGTAGTAGTAATAGTAGTAGTAATAGTAGTAGTAATAGTAGTAATAGTAGTAGTGGTAATAGTAGTAGTAGTAGTAGTAGTAGTAGTAGTAGTAGTAGTAGTAGTAGTAGTAGTAGTAGTAGTAGTAGTAGTAGTAGTAGTAGTAGTAGTAGTAGTAGTAGTAGTACTAGTAGTAGTAGTAATAGTAGTAGTAGCAGTGGTAGTAGTAGCAGCAGCAGCAGCAGCAGTAGTGGAGGTGGTGGTGTTAGTGGTAGGGGTAGTAGCATGGATGGTGGTAGTAGTAGTGGTGATAATAGTGGTGGTGGAGACGTTGGTGGTAGCAGTATCATTATTTACAAAAGATAGTCTGCATAATTCGAATTTAAGCAATTTTGTCTGAGAAAAATTACTTTCAAATCTCAGAGGATAATTATACACCGTATTTTATGTCGTCAAAGAACAGTAAAAAGTGTATGTGACGTATGGTGAAGAAGTACAACCTGCGCACGTTTTCTTGAGCTCGAGAATTTCTTCCCCGTTTTAACCATAATAGTTGAATCAAAATGAGGTTAGTAACATTTAAAAATTAGACATTTTCACTCCCGAGTTATACTTGCATGCTTACTTGCAACGTTAAAGTAACTACAGGTTTGATTTTTTAATATTGCTAACAAAATAGTATTACATACCCGTAGCTCCACTACCACAACAAGAAAAAGGGAGTCTCAACAAAACGTGCGCAAAGTAAAGCTACATTTATGTCAAGGGCCCAACTCAGCATTTGCTCAATGGATCGGAGAAAACCTGAGTGAGATACGGGTCATTTACCCAGCCGCTGAAGTACACGACTCATTGCAAGTGTATTAGTCTTTTTAAAGTTATACATAATACAAATGTAAACTAAACCATTATATATCATAGTCAAAATTAATATTATTTTTCTTTTTGATGGTCAGTAGTCTCTAATTGTAAATAACAACATACACAAACACGTCTCACCTTTCAAATCTATCCTTAACTCTGATTACTAAGTAACTATCTTCATGAACTTACGTAGGAATATGAGTTTGTATTTTCTACAAAATATAAAATATTAATACATATTCCTATTTAAGTAAAGTCTTCTCTCTTGAGCGCGAGGTGTGAAACTTAATATAAATATTGCGGTATCTAATGCTTGTGCACAAGTAAAATACACATGAACGTAATAAGAATACACACGTGTATTCATAGATGTTCAAAATAATGAATTAAAAGCATTAATAACCTTTTAACATCTACAATATTTTTTCACTGTTCTCCTTTGTACCAGACTTCTATGGTTTCTAATTATTTAATATATATGCAAGTATGCATGTAATATGTTAATTAAATACATATGTATGTATGTACGTATTTGGCGATATTAGGTCGGTAGTCCGACTTCGCCAGCCAGCTAGCGGTGTCCCCCATGCCTGGGCCTAGTTAAATTTCCATGCTTGGGGGTAAGAGCGACATGAGGCAAACATGACGTATTCTCTTCACCATAACTAGGAAGATTCGCCTGCTTGAGCTTTTCTTCGTCATACAGCTAGAGAAACTGGGACGATTTTTAAAAGAAAGCTACAACTCTATTGTTGCCACAACCGAGAATCAAACCCGGGACCATAACATAACGTGGGAAGCTAGTATGCTCCCCATGAGCCATCCCAGAGGCCACAAATATATATATATATATATATATATATATATATATATATATATATATATATATATATATATATATATAAATACTAGCTGACCCGGCGAACTCTGTTCCGCCTTAACACCCGGTCCCATCTTTTTCTCGCGTCGCACTCACAGTGAGAAACTGTATACTATCCTTGTTGCACTCGTGATAATAAAGCAATTGCAGATTTGTGTTTTTTCTCTCAAACAAAGAAGAATTTAAAAAAACGCTCTGATATTAAATAGATAATTAAAAAATCTATCTAATTATACTTCACTTTTTAACACGCTTTTATTAGCTTCATTTGTATCTTTGCTTGATTGCTTGCTTGATCTCCGCTGCAGAACGCTTCTGCACAGAAAACGTAGGCGAAAAGGCACGAAAACATACGAAAACGCGTGAAAACATGCGAAAACGCATGAAAACGTGCGAAAACCCGCGAAATCACGCGCAAACGTGCGAAAACGTGCAAAAACGTGCGTTCTCACACAGGAACGCTGTCGAACGGGATAAACAGTATCCTATGTCCGTCTCCTGGCTCTAAGCTTCCTGCTCACCAATTTTCAGCCAAATCGGTACAGCCGTTCTTGAGTTATAAATAGTGTAACTAACACAACTTTCTTTTATATATATAGATTATGCATAGAAATTTTCTTTCCTTCTGTTTCCAACTACTCCAACTGTCACCGAATTACATAATTGATTCTTTTTATGTTGTTAACTATACTTTGAGTAAACAAGAAGCAATTAAGTAATTCGGTGACTGTCTTAAATGTAATCACAAAACTAAACAGCTTTTACATTACTCAATGTCAACCATGGCGTTAGCTTTCTTTAGAATACTTACACGCGTCACTGCCGTGACCAAGAATTTTTTTTAATGTTTTCTTTGCCATGACTCTTTTATGTGCCCTTTTCACTTTAATGTTTAATTCTCAAACGATAAAATACTTGTGATCATTGAGTATGTGCACTTTTATACGTTTAGTTTTATAGCATCTTCACACTGTTTACGAACTTCTAGTCAGCAACCTTTAAAAATTCAATCGTCTACTGTAAATAAAAAATATTATGGATTTTGTTTTGAGACAAGGTGTATCAATAGGTTTATTCTGAAGATCTTTTCCATCGCGTAGCGATCATAATGAGAGCTAATCTTGCAGGGTCTGGGTGAAACACAAAGTTTTGAAGGTCACAATCGAACTTTGCTACGCGATCGAAAAGATCTTTAGAATGAACATATTGATACCTGCGCGACACATTGTCTCAAATGTTAGAAGGTATCCACCTCAACAGCGATATTATTAATATTATGGAAAAAATAGTAACGATGATTATTATCATGAACGAACAATGAAGAGTATTCGCAAGCTATTTTTCTCCGAGACTCCAATGCCTCCTTGTTACGAAAACAGAAACTACTAATAGACGGCGGTCAGAGTAAGCAACATAAGTAACATAAGAGCAATAATTACCCTTTAAAGCCAATTAAAAGACCATTACAACTCTGATTCTCATATCTCATGCATCTCCGCTATTCGGTAAGGGTCAATAAAGTTTTAGTTCATATAGACGTATAAATCCTATTTAATACTAGAAGTTGGAGATTTTGACTTTTATCGCTGTGTTCTGAGGAGTTCTCCGGCAGAACGGACGGGGCGACGCGTGTGCTTTCAGGCGATGTGAAGGCAGACGGCGGCCACCCCTGCTGGAAGCCATCGTCGGCCGGGCGCTCTGGCTGCGGGCGATGGAAGGAGCTTCGAGCCGGCGCTCGGCCGCCCAAGCCACCGCGCCCGAGGACCCGCCCCGCCCCCGCCCCCCGCGCTCCACGCCCGCCGCCCCCCGCCCCCCGCGCTCCGCGGGCGGCGGGCTGGTCGGCGACCATGAGCGGCGGCGGTGGCGGCGGCGCAGCGACGATTGGGCGAGGCGGGGGCGGGGCCGTCACCCCCTCTATCACCACCACCACCACGGGCGCGGGGCGCGTCCGGCGGCGCGGGGAGGACGCACGTCATCGCGCAGGGCGCGGGGCGCGGGGGCGGCGGGGCGGAGAGAAACACTGTGCGCGCCGCCGCCGCCCTCCGCTGCCGCCGGTGGTAACCCGCTTTTCCCTCCTCCCGCCGCCGTCGCGCCGCGCCGCCCCGCGCCGCGCCGCCGCGCGCGCGCCGCCTATATAAAGCCACCGGCCGCCGACAGCCGCAGCTTCACTCGACGATCCTCTCGCAAGGCAGACGCCAGCGCGGCTCTCTCACCCGCCCAGCAGTTGCTGCAGCGACGACTCCACCGGCGGTGAGTAGCGGCGCGCGGCGACAATGAGGGCCTCGGGGACCGACGGCGGGACCCGCCCACGCGCACGCCCAGCCCAAATGACATGCATTTGCCGGAAAAAGTGTGTGTGTGCAATATTTTGGTGCTATCAAGGTCGAGGGTGAACAAGTTCAGAAAAAAACGCATTTCGTTGTTTGTGGAAAAATATCAAGTGCGTCGAATCATTTTCTAAATTTGGGGATTGAATCTTCAAATTTTTACGACAATAAGTGCTTCGGCCAACAGGATTAATAAACATAATTGTGAAATCACGAACGGGCGAAAGATGTGCTCCTGTCGGTGAGGAGACCAAGAGGTTTGCCGTACACTCCCGCATTCAAGTCTCCCGCTTACAATGCCGGATATCCGTCTATTACCCACAAGGAGAGACTATTAAGAAACACTTAATACTGACTTCTTAATGAAGGCTTGACAATGAGTATTTCACAACAGTCGTGAACAGGCAAACAAAGAATAAATCTAAAATTTCAGAAATAAAAATAATTAAGTAGCAGTGTTTTATGAGTAAAAATATAAAGTTAAATATTAGTTTCTTTCTGTGCAGAAATTGTTTTTCGTGCACGTTTCAAAAAAAGGCAAGCTTACAATACCGATAACTTGCCAGAGAAGAGTATCTAGCTGTGTAAACACGTTCGGGTTTATCTCAGACATTGATGCAGCAAGTTTCTTGCAATGTCTGAGATTCCCTCTCACGCGTTTCTCCGGCGAGAGACTTCTTTCGCGACTCACCGCCGGCAGGCGCACGCCTGTAGTTAGCAGCGGGCCGGAGACAACGGGCGCGCGGTAGAGCACGCGGCGAGCGAACGGGCACGCTCCGGCAGATGTGGCGCGCGGAAGAAAGCGGGGCTCCTCCGGGCGGGGAATCTCCGGCTGACGACGGTCGCGCGCCGCCCCCTCCGCCCGACCCCGCCCCCGACACCCACCCCACCCCGCCGCCCCGCGCCCCGGGCAGCGAGAGTAAAAGTAGAGAGCGGCACTGGAAAGGGAGATGCCTCCGGGGGACAGCCGTAGAAAGTACTCGCACATTAAAAAGAATCGGAATCGTGCGGCGATGGTTGAGATATGAGACCGATCACTCGGCTAAAGAGAAAGGGGCGGGAGGATAGAAGCGACTCTCATCCCATTGGTTTCTACGCGCGGCAGAAGATGCTTACTGTTGGGTACTCCTATATTCGTGCATGCCATCCACAAGAAAGGTAACACAGACCTCGTTTCTTTACACGAGCTATGCTGAAGGACATTTGACTGTCAATCAAAATATATTCCTTGAAATAATCTCTCACTTAACCGAGGATAGTCTTAAAAAATTTAGTCGTAAATTCGTTTATGGAATAAGTTTCCGTTCAAGCAAACAAAATCAGATTAGGGACCTTCAGCTAATGATATTTTTAGAGGTTTAGTGTTAATTACACACAAAATAATTTCATACACTTCTTGGCCTTTGGAAGCAATATATTCGTAGGAGCACAGGACAAATTTATTTATTTTCGTCAATTCAGTTTCTTTTTTATGTAAAGAGTGTCTTCTGCACAAAACTTGACGTGATGAGCGAGACATTCGCCTCGCAAAGAGAACGGTCGTGTTGGCCATGGGAGCGGTAGCACGAGGGAAGGGGGCGCGAGCGGGAATCGAACGGGAAATCGACTGGCGTTGCGAGGCCTCGCCTGGCTTCCGGTAGCCGCTCGCCGACTCCCTTTCCCTTCTCTCGCCAACCCCCTCCCTCCCCGCCAACACCCCGGCACCCGCTGCGGGGCGGGGCGCCGAGCGGAGCACGTAGGCTGCACCCAAAGGCCAGCCGCTTTCCAGTGCAGCGCCGGTGGCGGCGGCGGCGGTAGGCGAAAGGGCGGGAGAACGGCCGGCTGGCCGTCGTCGCTTTCGTTTTCTGCAAGAACCGCCGCTCGATCCCCGGCGGGGGCACGCGCGCCCGCCTCCCCACCCCCCACCCCCCGCGCGCGCGACCTGCCACTTTCCCTCTTTTCGCGGCGCCGCGAACTCGATGGTGAGAGGAGGGGGAGGGAGGGGAGGGGAGGCGGAGAAGGGACGGCTGCTGCGCCTGTGACGTAACCAGGTCGCGAGGGGGGGGCGGAGCTGGAGCGGGCATATAAAGTGCAGACGCCTCGATTCCAATGGTTTCTTTTGGCCTTTTATGCTTCTTCGACTAGACGGGTTCTAGTGGGGTAGGTACTTGGATTCTGTGGGGGGAGGTATAGAAGCAATACATTCTACGTAGCACAACTTTTAGATGCAGAATTGACCGCCAATATTTGACAAATTAAAATGTTATATAATATATTTTTTGCTTTTCTACGATTTATGTTGTTGAAGTTGCTAGTATGAGAGATTGTCTCAGAAGATAGGCCGTGAAGCTTAAATATGTATTATTTCACAACTCAGCCAGAGAGTTGTTTTATTTGCTAGCATTCGCGTTGTTCAAACCATTAATTTTGATGTGAATCTGTCGAACTGGTGACACGAAGAACACTTTCACGACACACTTTCCTGTTCTTAAAGGCGATTCGGAAGAAGCATAGACAAATTCACAGTCACCGCCTGACCACGAAATTATTTAACGTGCGTCCCTGCAATCTTGCAAAGACATGATGCACATGTATATATTCAAATTTCACATTCACAATCAAACATACACACACATACCACAAATAAAATCCATATTCACACGCACTGAACATACACATACTCCTCGACCACACACATACCCACAACATATACATACTCTCCATCATACACTACCCTCAAACTGATGTACACAATCCAACTATACAACACATATACTACTCCAACACACACAAACACACCTGTCCCTAACACACACACACACACAAACATATATATATATATATATATATATATATATATATATATATATATATATATATATACGCACACCTGCCCTAACACACATACTCGCATATACACGCCTACCCCCTATATGCACTTAAACTTTCCCAATCAAACATGTATTCATTACCCAACACTCCAGTACACATATTCCAAACAAATTCATACCCTATAGTACACAGACATACACATATACACATAAACATACATACACAGACACGTACGCATGTAAAAATGCATATACATACACACACATACTTAACAAACAGATAATTACACACATCTATGATAATCACACTTACATGTATAAATATATATATATATATATATATATATATATATATATATATATATATATATATATATATATATATATATATGTATGTATGTGTGTGATATATTCTATGACAATGTATGATACCCACGGTATACACTAAGTTTATGGTTCATCCTCGAGGGACCATCTCTTGGTTTTGTGAGGTGAATAAATTATTCTTTCCAGACACAACAGGTCAGGTGAACTTATTCCTCCGGATTTCTTAATTAATGAACAATACTGATTATTATTGAACTTTTTTGATTATAGTTGCGAAATGTCTGAATTCGAATTAAAAAATTGAAAGTGTCTTTCATATTAGAACGAGTAATCATTCGTTTGTGTGACGTTTATTACAAGTCGTCAATCACAATAGAGAAAAAGATTGGGGACGCGATACTGAAACTCAAGAAAACGTGTATAATTCTCCCAATACGTCACGTAAAGTCACAAATGTCACGGTTTTTAATGCTTTTTGAAAAAAATAAATCAAATCCGTTAAAATTCGCCTATATCCGAGGCTTTTACTTTCCTTCTGCACTCACGCTGAACGAAAACGGAAAATGGCTGAGCGTGGAGAGGCAGATGTAGGAATTAGAAACCCCATTGCAAGTTTGGCGAAAAAATATTCACAACAACGACATATTAATAATGAACAATGAAGTACATAATTTTCAAAAGTTAGGGATGAGTTTATTCAATTTTGCAAGAAGGGAGGTTGGTCGAGGGGATTGCAACGCTGGATGTTGTACTGAATATCGTAAAGGTCATTGGGGACGCGTACGTCAACAGACATACACACACACACACACACTCACACTCATACACATACACATACACACACACACACTCACACACATACACACATACACACGCACATACACACACACACACATACACAAACACAGGCGCGCGCATTCTAAAGCAAGAGTAAGTAAATTTCAAAAGAACACGTACATTTCTGAGCTCAAGTTTTTTTTTTTACTTATACATGTCATATTTTATTAGTAAAACGTAATACCGAGAATGAATTTTTAAAATTGATGGTCAAAGGTTCACATAAAGAAGGGGAAGGCTCATGGATCAACCTCCCCCACCCGCAGAAACCGATATTACAAAAAATTTGCTTTTACTAATTTTCTTTACCAACGAAAGTCATTCAATGTATCAGTTGTTTACGTTAAAAAATATTAACTATTTATCAACAAATAAAAATAAATTTTATATTCAGCAAAAATGAAAAATTATTTTTAAGACATCATGCACACAATACCAGTAGCCGCCTCAAACAAAGAAAAATCTTGGTTGCGCCCCTCTTAATGATACAATTAACACTTACAACTTACTTTACGTTGAACCATTTACAGGCTACCAAATGGATTGTTACGTAACAAGTCTCTAAATTGCCAGAAAGAGACAAAAATCAGGAACTGAAAATATTTACGTAAATAAAATAATACATTACCGGCTACGGTAGTCTTTTCAAAATTGTCATGGGGGTCATGGCATACAAACGCATGCATGTACTTACGTATCACGTAGGATTATCTCCGAGCAAAGGGGACAATAGTATTTCGGTGTGCGCAGACCATGAAGCTGTTCGTGTGCCTGTCCGTGGCCGCCTTCGCCGCCGTGCTGGTCTTCGGCGCTGACGAGAAGGATGGCGAGAGGCCCAAGACCTTCCAGCGACTCATCCCCGCCGACGTCCTGCGTGGTGAGTACTCTTCTTCTTTTTTATTTTCTCTTAATTGATTGATTGACTGGTGATTCTCTTTGATTGATTGATTGATTGATTGACTGGTGATTCCGGACGCGTCAACTGCTAAGGTCTTAAGTCCCGTGCGTGTAGTGTATGCTTTCTTGGGAGGTGACGGTGTTTTTCCCCGCTGGATGGTAAGACCCGGCGCTGACCTGCACATCGGCTTGCTGTATTTCCCCAACCAGGTATCCCCGCCAGCGGGGCGCCGCCCCAGCCGGAACAAGCTCTAAGCTTCCGACTGATCTCTCGGCATGTGTGGTAGGGTAGTGTGTGTAAGTAAGAGGTGAGGATAGGACAAGGAAGAGGAAGGAAATATCGCGCGCAGTCCGTGGCCCGTTTGTTAGGATACTGCTCCGGCATTCGCCATGTGTTGATCGGAGAAACCACGTAAAAGTGATCGCTTCAGAAAAACGTCACAATATCACCTGAATGTCCATGTAAATAAATTGTGTGATGTCTACAAGGTGAAAATTAACGGTATACTTTCGCCAAAATGCTCAAAATGCGTACCCCAGTCCCTTCACACCAATAGAGTAAGGGTATTCACGTTATGCCTATGTTTTGCGTGCGAAATTCACGGTATTTTCAAATTATTGTTGAACTAATGTTTCCAACCACAAATCACGAAAACGTGTAATGAAATATTATGAGGAAGTTAGCAAAACGTTCAGTATGTCGAAGACGTTACTCAACGTAGTTAGATAAAATTCATCCGCACGTTTCAGTACTTTCATTAATATTTTATACAGTACACTCAACGACGAGTGCCACTAACATTTATAGCAGAACATCCACAACAGAAAGCGTCGTTCGCGGAAGCAAAAATAATTTATTCGGAGACATGTCGATCCCACGCGATGCCCTCGAGGGATCAAGGCCGCGGGAACGAGCGGCGCCATGACAGAGGCGGCGTTCAATGCGCCATTTGCATCGCAACGACGCATGCGCATGAGCAGGAAGGAGAGGCGCGACCTCGGCGTCGACGACAGGGCACTGGCCACCACGCTTGCACGCAAGGCCCCCCAATAAGGCAGGAAGCAAGATGCAACGAGAATAGGGAGTTTTTGCACGGCATAGCGTACAGCAACCAACTGCAATCTCGATCTTTTGCGCATGCGCAGATGCGCAAAAGCGATGTCAAACTCGAACTGCGCCTGCGCATATCGATAGTGCTGTCGATTGATGTAACGCTTCGCGGTGCGAAAGCTGCCTAATTTAATTCGCGCTGCTAATGTCAAGAACCTTGAAGACTTCAGGAAAGAGATCACTGAGCCAGTAGAGCTTGAACGAGAGGCCTTATATAGTATCTTATAGTAAAAGTTTATTCTCAGGAATATGTATCAAGGTATCATCTTAGTTGAAATTGGCTGTGAAATGTTTTCGTTTCTTTTTTTCCACATTAGAAACATTACATTTTCTTCCTTAAGTACAGAAATTTAAAATGTTGAATATTTTATAAATAAATTTTAAAAAAACCTAATTATTTTTTCCCTCGGCTGCGGCAGTAACACAAAATTTTTAAAAATGCAATTAACACGGTGAGAGGATTTTTACCTCGAGGAAGATTTTTTCACGGGATCATTGAAACGCGCATCCAAAACCCATAATTTGATACACATTCACCTACAACATAATTAACTCTGAAGCCGCGATATGGCAGTTCCTTGCGTCGTGTCGTGCCGTGCGAAGTCTTTCGCCTCGCGAAGTTTTTCCGACCGCGTTCTCCGGCCATTGTTCTGCTGTCACCGCGTGCGCCCTGAGGCGGCCTCCCGCGCCGCGCCGCCCACCAGAGCGAGAAATTGCGAATAAAAAGTTATCTGTCTTTTACCGCGACGCTGAGGTCATTCACAGCGTAAAACGCCAGCCTACTGCCTCTCTTGCAATTACGAGCGCGCGGCGAATCTGTTTTGAACGAACGCGTGGCGCCCTTCGAGGCGTCTCAGAGCAGGCCGTCGATGCGAATGATCTCTTGTAGTGGACGCGATGAAAAATGAAAGTAAAGTAAGTAAGTTAGTGAGATTTTCGGAAAGTCTGCAATAACTTTTGTTTTCATTCATGAGAGATGTCTATGAGCAGTGTACAGGCTGAAACGTGAACGAAGAAGTAGAATAATCTTTGGAATATGAAAGGCGAAATTTTATGACAGCAATCTTTTAAAATTCTTTCTACAGAAAGTTTGTTTTCAAAAATGACCCTTTATGTATTTCAAGTAACGAATGCGTCCTACAAAGATTTGAGATGTCAATATCAACACCAAAGTCGCATATGATGGTGCTTGAATGAAACATATTTGACTAAATGTAAAAGTAAATGACGCATTTTAGCCTTTACGCAAAACAGGCATTTTTGAACCTTTGTTGTATCAAAATTCCGTTGAGGGAGACATGAAGTTCGCCACTAATAGGGAGTTTTTTCACGGCGAAGCGTTACAGCAATTGACAGCACTATCAATCTCCTGCGCATGCGCGCAGTTTGAGAGTGGCATCACTAGGGAGTTTTCGCACGGCGTAGGATACAGCAATCGACTGCTGGCGCGATCTTCTGCGCATGCACAGATCGATAGAGCTGTCGATTGCCATAACGCTCCACCGTACAAAATCCCCCTACTTTCGCGCATCTATCAATACGCAAAAGATGGAGATTGCAGTCGATTGCTGTACGCTACACCGTGCAAAACCCACTAGAAAAAGTCTCCATGGAATAAAAAGCGAAACAGAAAGGGAAAGGAGCGTCTGCAGCCTCTTGGCGCGGAAACCCGGCGCGCGCAACCCACGCGTCCGCACGTGCGAAAAGCCTCGCACACGCACACACACGCGCAACGCACGAGCACGCGGGTGCTTCCGCGGCGGCACGCGGAGAAAGCGATAGGCACGCCCGGCGCCACCGCCACACACGCGACGCCGCCAGCTTCCCCGCCGCCTCCGCCGCCACCGTTGCGTAAGCCGCGCGCACGCGCGTCGCGAATGGCGGCGGAAGCGGCGAGCGCCGCGCTCTCGCGGCAGCGCTCCCTACCAGAGACATCACGTCCGCAAAAAGTTAAAATTAATAAATAAAAATAATAAAAAATAAAAAATATTAAAAAACACGAAGCACCAGGGGTGAAATCGTAATTTCAAAATCGATTTTGCTACGATCAAATGAAAGTAATGAAACGACGTGCTATACGAGTCTCCAATATATATATATATATATATATATATATATATATATATATATATATATATATATATATATATATAGAGAGAGAGAGAGAGAGAGAGAGAGAATGTTAATTTCAAAATCTGGATGACTTGCATCTGAGGACGACAAAAAAGAGGCCGCCTCATCTCCGATGACCTGAAAACACGCTTTTTTCGTGCTGAGCGGCTTCTCTTCGATTTCTTTTACAAGTTCATTCTTAATAGGTGCACCAGCTTCCATGAAAGCCTCAATTTACTCTAAGAATTATTTCATCAGTAAGACGCATCAAACAAAATGGTCTCAATAAAACATACATTTAAGAAACAAGGGTAAATTCTCGTACTTTTAAATATTGGGCGTCCGTGACAAGTGCTAACCTTGGAAACTCACGTATCGGAATAATATATTCAGAAATCACTGACAACCAAAAAAAACAACGAAGCTTTCATTATGAACGTTGCTAACTTCTGCCGGAGAGTCACTGCACGGCCCAAGATGACAACCAAAAAGCGAAGCATTCATCAACGCTCGGCCCACTATCTCCCATCCCGAATGTGGGTTACGAGGCGGTCAGCATGAGTCGCTGTCCTAACGGAGGGAGTGTTTAGGAAGTTGAAAGTTGCACTCGTTGGCTGAATGTTCGTAAAACGAAGCCGCTCTTGAAGAAAAAACAAGAACTTGGCCAACTGCTGGTAAATTATTAAAAAATAAATATGTAATCACTAATAAAACAATAAATATATAAAATAAGAAATAATTGGGAATTAAAATGAAACTGGATTCGCTCGGAATTAGTCATCAGGCCAAACTTCTGGAGAAGAAAACCGACTACAATCTGAACTCGACAGGTCACACAGCTGAAACGTGTTGGAAATCTACAATTGTCCACGTGACTGGTACTATTTAGGCCCAATAAACACACAGTTTAAAAGTCATTACGTCGTGTGAGGATTTTCAAGCGAACATACGACCACGAAGCAGAGGGAAATTGGAAAAAAACTCAGCGTTGTCGATTGACACACAACCGCCTATTCCATATTTCCATATTTATGCTCTTTCTACTCCCAAGAATGCATTAAGCCCCATAAAGGACATACAATTTCTGAAACTGCACGAGATCGTGGATAACCCCATCCGTGACACAATCCCAGGTATTACCGAACGGACAGCGATTTTTTTTTAATTCGTGTGGTCGTAAGGCAGGCGGAGCGCGAAGCAACTACGAGTAAACCTCGCCGTGGCGTGGCGTCGGTAGCAGTGCGCTTCTTCTAATTGCGGCGGCCTTCGCGCGCCGCGGCCGCCGCAGCGCCGGCGCCCGGGCAGCGCGCGCGCGAAGCGATGCGTCACGGGCGGCGTCGCTCATTAGCGGGCGTTGCACGCGGCTCATCTGCGGCTAACCGCGCTAACCCGCACGTTGCGCAAGGGCGCGCCAGCAAGGCCGCCCCGCCCCCCCGCCCCAGCCGCGGGCCACGCTCCGCACCGCCCCGCTTCCGCTCCGGATCTTGCTCCGCTCCGCCCCGCTCTGGGTCCTCCGCCGCCCCGCCCCACCCAGCCCCGCCACACTCCGCTCCCGCTTCGGGTCTTGCATCGCACGCCCCGCCCAGCTACCCCCCGCCACACCTCGCCCCGCTCCGCTCCCGCTCCAGGGCCTTGCGCCGGCCCGCCCCGCTTCCGCTCCGGATCTTGCTCCGCACTGCCCCGCTCCGGGTCATCCGACGCCCCGCCCCACCCCGCCCCGCCACGCTCCGCTCCTGCATCGGGTCTTACTCGGGCACTACACACCCCGCCCCGCTCCCCCCCGCCACACCTCGCCCCGCTCCGCTCCCGCTCCAGGGCCTTGCACCGACCTGCCACGCTCCCGTCTCGGGCCTTGCCTCCGCACGCCCCAGGCCCGCTCCTGCCCCACCTTGCCCCTCCACCGCTCCCGCCACGGGCTCGCGCCGCCCCGCCACACGGCCGGAAGCGCTGCGCGGCCACAACAGCCTTCCTGCCTTCGCACCGCCTTCGGGGCTAATTGCTCTGGCAGCCCGAGCAATTAGCCCCCAGACGTACAGAGGGCTTCGGTTAACTACCATCACTGCTCAAGCTGTAGAGGGGCGGGGAACAACACTAACCCAATAGTCGATTATTCATCACGAATCATTCTAAATTAATTAATCAAACAGATGATACGCTTGTATGATGATAGCAGCTCGCACACACTAGCAGAATGGAACTGAATCCGGAACTGCACTGCATTAAGCAACACTGTATTAAGGAAGCTGGCAGAACTTTGTACAGCGTACAGGAAAAACAATTGAGAAATCAGCAACCGGCAAAAAGAACTAGAAATTAATTATCGAGATGATTCACTTTGACCAGAGTTGTCGTTAATGCATTAGTCGGAAGCAGCACAGGACATAGAATAAGGAAAGAAAACATTGAAACCAGATAAACGTCACAGCGACGCATTTAACTTTGTTGTCTTAATGGGATTCCTGGAAATTGATGAATGTTCTCAGAATCGTAGGAAAATTCATGGTAACAAAGACGCTCTGTATATATTGCACAAATGACCAAACTGGCAAGCGAGAACTAATGACTGTTCGAAGAAGAATGAGTAAATTCTGGACTTCTTGGCTGTCCGGGTGACGCCGCGTCGTTGGCTGAGAGGCCGACGTTTCGCGTGTCATGTCGCAGACTTCATCAGGGCAATGACGAGGAAGCCTGCGACATGACAGGCGAAACGTCGGCCTCTCAGCCAACGACGCGGCGTCACCCGGACAGCCAGAAGACATTGACTCGAGTCGCGGAAGCTTACGTTTAGTTAATTTTGGAGTCATTAGTTCTAAAAGTTAGGAAATTAATACAGCCCCCTCCCAATTTGAGACTGTAAACACACCACAACACAGTGTTTCCTTGGTTGTTAAGACGTAGTACGTGTGTACCGAAAGTGCCTTATGTAACAAAGGAGTACAAACCAACACCAACCAAATGCGAGCATTTATCTCACCTACACCTATTCCTTACCTCTATGCTCTATTATAAAGACTTAAAACGGGGATTGATTTATATTTTCTAAAAATCATCTTCCCATCAGCGTCGAAATAATAAAAGAAAAGTGAAAAAATACTGACGAAATACTGTTTCGAAAGGATCGGTTAACTTATATCTTTATACCGTTATAACCTTCCTTATTTATCAATCTACAAATTTCGTGAAATGTAATGAAACACTTTATTGCGTACCGAAGCTTGAGTCGGGATTTCAGGGGGCTCAGAAATTTTCCCATACACAGATCGTGACATCATCATCGCCGACGAAGATAAACAAATGCAGTTCTTCCTGCGTCGCTGCGCTTCTTGACGCAGTCGGTGAACATGACGCGCACGAGGGCATGACGGCCTGACGCACGCACTGCGTCACCGCGTCCGTCTGACGCTTCGCTACACTTTGGAAGTTTGGTTCCGGTTTCCGGCCTACATACTACGCAATTTGCATAGGGTGCAGCCTCCACTCTACGCAACGTGTAATTTCCTGAACATGTTTATCCCCGAAGTAAATAAAATAACTTTTAACGAAAATAATGACATAAAAATTCCCTGCGGTAGGGCTTCGAACTCACATGGGCGTGCTGCTTCGACGCACCGTCTTGTGCTCGTTCTGCGCAGCACCAGATAAGTCACGAACCGTCACGTGACCACAACACGGGCACTCCGTTTGAAAAGCCAGGCCAGACGGTATGCGGTATGGCAAGCGAGCAGTTTGTAAGTGGCAATTTTCAACGGTGACCAACCAAAAGTAACACGATAAAAGTTTTGTTGAACTAAAAGATGCAGTATTTAAAAAAAAATAAAAGTCATATATCTGTTTCAATGACTTTTAACAAGATGACGATGGTAGTTTGGTATTTGCCTGCATTTAAAATATCCGCTAATATATGACGCAAACTGGTGCATGAAGCTCATTGTCAGAAGCTGGATAGGCTGCGCAATGACCTTGCAACGCTCGAACCAGCAAACTTGAAATTTGCAGGGTAACACATCCCATTAAGCCTCCTTTTGTCCCCACAACTCTACCGAACCCCGAGACCCTTCTAAAAGTAACACGCAAAGACTAAACGGTGGCGAAGCTTTGATCGGCAGGAACGAGGACTAAATCCAGCCGATATAGGATTCGACGCTGGCCAGTGCGGCGGGTATTAAAAGGGCCAGCGCAACGGGAACAAGGCTGGCGCCGCGCCGGGTCGCATTTCCAACACAAAGCGCTTAACGCAACGCCGGAGCCGGCGGCAAAATCGGTGGGCGTTTATTTCAGCAAACCCGGGATATGGGCGAGACAATGGCGCAGCGGTCGACTGCATCGGGGGCGGCCGGGGCGGGGGCGGAGGCGGTGTCGGTGACCGACGGAGATGGGACGTGCCGCGCCGCGCCGCTCGCCCGACCTCGATGTCGACCACTATGAACTAGGGACGCTTTACTCAGGGCCATCGCTTAGGCTGGCGAATTAAGTCACTCTTGGATTTATTTTATAAATGCAACGTTTTGATACTCCGATCTTGTACTCTCGTGAAATTATAACGATAACATGATGAGGTGTTTGGAAATGTCAATCTACTAAAAAAATTGTTCATTTACTTACAATATATAATAAACCCCAAGGGGTTACGAATTTCAACACATCTACGCTAGTACACAGAAATTTCAATGTCCGAAAACCCAATAAAAATATCACGGGTTTATATAATTTTCTCAAAAACTACTTTCCTCCACCTTCAGATCTACCGATTACTATATATTTATATCACTTACATCTTATCATTGTCCTAAATGGTTGAAGTTGGGCGACCATTCGCGATAAAGTCCAAAACCCGAAAATCTGCTACTCATTCCATGTCTTTAGATCGCACTGCACAGTGTCGCCGTCCCTCACCAAACAAGTGAGGAGATTAACGTGGACTTCTTCGGGGGTTGCAAGCAGCGCGGTCAGCGATTTTGCAATTCTGTAATTGTCAAAGAGATAAAGCGCACAACTTCGAGAGCAAAATGCGATACACAGATGCCTGAATTATGAACTGCTACCGATCTCATCGTTATCCAAAGAAAATTTCGTCGAAAGAAATAGTTTACCATATGTACTTACGTAGGGTAACTTTAAATTCATGCCAACTCAAATTAAGTTCTTTATTAGAAAATTTGTTGTAAGGAGACTTGCCCAACACCTCGCGACAGAAGCTCCGTCCTCGTGAATTTTACAATGCAGTGCATCCAATGTCATGCGTCGGAGGAGAAACTAATTGTCATCGACGAAAAAAGCATGATGCAATGATAATCATTGCATCATGGGTAAAAGGTTCGCCAGTGATCGGTCACGTCATAATCACGCATTCATATACAAAACAGCATTGTAATTCACTGTGAAGCCAGGAAGTAGATAGGGAACAGTTTTGGTGTGATGACGACAGCACTGTGGCAAACTTCGTACCTCTAGGCTGTATCACGTTTCCGCGCGCGTCCGCCAGGGGCAGCACTGGAAAGGCACACTAAGCCACGCCACGCCCCCCAGGCCGCAGCGCGCTCTCCGAGGAGCACCTGCAAACATAGAGATTACTCGAAGAAGGGACCTCTGTGAGAGCAACTACTTGGCTTCTGTTGGAAACAACTGCAGAGTACGTCTCTACACTCAATTAATTACTGTGTTCATTTGCAGTTGGCTCACTCGTAAATGGCTTTTACACTACCGTTTCCAATGCCATCACCCGACATGTCGTTGATTTGGTTCTTGATCTGACAAACTGGTCCCTTCTTAGAGTAACTTCTCTATACTTGTGCACCAGAGGCGGAACCAGATGGCAATTTTAGGCCGGACACCCCTCCTCATAAATATTTATGGAATAATATTGCGCAAATTTAGTATTTTTTTCTAAAATGTGAATTTATAATACGAATACTTCTTTAGAATGCGATGCGATCAATATATTGTAATTGTTTGAAATAAATGGAGTACATTTTTTTAATAATCTTGGGTTGTGCAGATGCCATCATGCCCCTGTGCCCCTCCCCTAGAACAGCTACTGAGTGCCTAAATATTCATTCACTATACATTGGCCTGTAGCCCTGTAATTGGACGTTCCCAAACTTTTTCAAGTAAGAAAGTATCGATGAAAAGAGTTCACCACTATGACAAATAAGTTTGAGTAAACATTCGTTTTACTTTCTCGTCGTACGTTTCTCGTCTACGTACTTACGTAATAGAAAGAATATTGTAAAAAAACCTGCGACGTCACTGTGGTGACGTTCAACTTCCCTATTGGATGACATCATAACAGCTGATTTACGTCAAGTGCAGTTATGTTTAAACTCAAGTATAACCGTGGTGGAAAGAGATGGGTGGGCTACTTCGGCACACCGATTTTTGCTCGTTCTGCGCAGCCTCAGTTTTCGTCACGAACCACGAGACCACAGCACGGGCACTTCGTTTGAAAAGCCACACCAGACACTAGTCGCCATGTTGCATGGCGAACCCAAAGTGTTGAGAAACATTTTGAAAGAGGCATAAAGTGTCAATTTTCAACGGTGACCAACCAGAAATAACACGATGAAGGTGTACAGGTTGCAATTGAATTGTAACAAAGTGATAATTTTGGTATCTGACTAGATTTAAAATTTCCGCTAATATGACGCAAACTGGAACCTGAAGTTCATTGGCTGAAGTCTGATACGATGCGCAATAGCTCACCTATACTTGGATTTAAACATAACTGCACTTGGCGTAAATCAACTGTTATAATGTTATCCAATCGGGAGGTTGAACGACACCATAGTGACGTCGTGACGGTCACCATAGTGACGTCACTGTAGTGACGTCAAAGCTTCCGATTAAATGACATCGTAACAGCTGAATGACGTCAAGTGCAGGTCAAATCGAAGTTTATATCTTTCCACCATGGACGCAACGGGAGCGGCGGCTGCGGCGGCGGAGTCATCGGAGCCTCCGCAAGGCGCCGCAGGAGCGCGTGTCGTAACTCGGCGTGGCGCCGTTGCGCAGGAGCGAGAGTAGAGCAGATTAATTGCGGCCTTTTTATCCCAACAAGCGGTTGCGCGCCTTCCGGGAGAGCAGAGCCGGCAGCCGGCGCGGGGTCCAGCGGCCCACGGCGCGCCGCTCATAAGGAAACGAAAGGAGGCGAGGATTCCGCCACTGGAACATGTTATGAGACCGCGTCCCTAGTCAGGGGCTTCATAGACGAAACATTTTTTGTTTATTTAATTCATTAATAAAGCATTAACTTCGTGGTCATTAGCGACCACATTATTGATTTAACCTTAGGGTATCTGTGAGAATAGTGGACCGCCCAGTAGCATCTACGTGTAATCGCGCTCTTTACACGTACTCTTGCGTCACTACCCAGCGGCCAGAATTGGGAAGGAATTAGGACAGTGGTAGGGTTTAAGGGTTGAGCTAGCCCATGTGGAAATGTTAAGCTCATTTTGTCAGAACAAATTTCTATGAGATTGTCCGGAAATCGATCCCAGACCTTCTTGGTGAAAGGCAAGTGACTTTCTCTCTGAGCCTCCAGTTGGCTAATCTCTATGTTAGAGTATAAAAAAAACAAAAGGAAGAGATTTGTTTTCTTATTGATCAAGTCCGCTGTCATGTCCTGCAACTCTCACCAGGAGATCCAAGGTTCGAGTCCCGACGGTGACGGATTTTCGATAGTAGCACTTTCCCCTTTCTATCCGTTCTATTCAAACCGACATTTTTTAATTACTGTCATACTGAATCCGTAGTTTTCAATGTCGAGCTTTTTGTGTTCGAATAAAGCAATCTCCAAGTGACCTTAAAACTTATGAAGCCAAGTCGCTGATGTTGGCGACCTGAGGCTTTTCGCTCGTTGAGCAGTCCAGCGCCCGTGGACGCAGGGGCCGCGGCGGGGGCGGGGGCGGGCGCGTAGGCAGCCTCACTCAGCCGCAGTGAAAGTGCCCCCGCACGTTCTCTCGGGGCGCGGACCAGTCTCAGGCAGGCTCTACACATTCGTTATTCGGCGAACAGCGAGCAACCACTCACTGAATACCGAGTAGTGTGGATGAGTTGTTGCGATTTCCCGAGTGACGAACATTCAGTGTTCGCCCTACCCACCACGTGTCGGTCTTTGGGACACATCAAAGGGAGCGAACATTCGGCGGACACGTCAGCTGCTCGGGATTGGGCGAGCACTTGCTCGCTGCTCGGCGAATGCCGAATGTGTGCAGCCGTTCTCAAGCAGGCTCCACACATTCGCCATTCGCCGAGTGGCGAGCGACCGCTCACCCAATCCAGAGCAGCTCATTGGTAGGGCGAGCATCGAATGTTTGTTGCTCGGCAAATAGTAAACAGCCCATCCACACTACTCGCGATTCGGCAAGTGGTCGCTCGCTACTCGCCGAATACCGAATGTGTGGAGCCGCCTTTAATGAAACACATTCGCTACTCTTGGCTTCTTCGGGACGCAGCCTTTGGAAAAGCTTATATCCAAGGGGAACTATTTTCCACAATGCGAGAATATTTAGAAACTGTTATAGAATTTATTAAAGATCATGTTCTGTGACGTGAGTCTTTTCGAAATTGCATAAAGACGATATTGTCGCAATATGAATGAGTGACAAAGCTGACAAGTCTGTAAGATAAACAAATGACCGAAATTGCATGAGGAAAACAAGTTGAGGAAATTGCTAAGATAATCACGGAAGGACCGACATTCCTTACTTCTTCATCACTTCGAGTTCTTTCCTCCACTTTCACTTTCACGAAAACTCTACACAAAACGCAAAGGAAGAACTTACCTCGTCTCTGGGCGATCCGTATTACGCTCTACTGAACGCTCTTTGAACGCGCAATATTTTTCGCTGAAGGGAAAAATTCTAAAAGAAAAGACGATATCGTGTTTACCATATTTTCTCCCAAGTTACTATTGACTTGCCACATCCTTGTTTCTTCAATACAAAATCTTTGTCGAAGTCTTCAAAATCATTAATAATTAATACAATGGAGTGAAATAATTGATATTTCCTAAAATAGCAATTTTCTAAACGCTTGACCCAATTAATGCAAATGTGGCAAACAATTAATTATTCCGTAAATTATAGTACGTCATTGTGATTAGTGAAAAATATTCGCAAATTTCAAGGAAAAGTATGGAGTCTTCCCACATAATTATGAGTCAGACTAATTTCTGTAGGTTTAACCAATTTGTAGAGAGCGCTGAGCCTTTCTGTAGCATGGTTCAATCCCAACGCCAAGAAATTAGACGCGTGTAATCTTCGTCAACATCGGGTGAATCAACCGCTGCCTCTGGAGCGACTCAGACCATGAGTTCTAGCGACTGCCTGCTCTGATCGATCGTCTTCCGTGGTTTCTCCGATCGACACTAGACGAATATCGGGGCAGTACTCTCACAAACTGGCCAAGGCTAACACGCAATCTTCCCCAGAGGCCCCTTCCTTGTTCTAATTATGTGAGCGGAGAGGCACTTACACTAACGCACGTACTGACATGCAGTGCCCTTCCACACAATTAGGGAGGGTAGTTCGAGTCCCGACGAAGACAGGATTTTCGGCACTAGCTACGTAGCTAGGTCAAGTTCAGCAGCTGCCTGGAGAAGAATTCTAGTGACCGGTTGCTCTGATGGGTAAATTTTCGTGGTTTCTCCTCTCATAGCCAGACGAATGTTGGAACAGTACCCTAACAAACGGGTCACGGGCCGCGAGCGATCTTTCCTTCCTGTTCCTTGTGGTGTCCTCACCCCTTACTTACACCCACTTCCATTTACGTGTAATACACTACCATTTATGTCGGCATTCCAGGCCGGAGCTTAGAGCTTGTACCGGCTGGGGTGATGCTCGGGTGGTGGGAGATACCTGATTGGGAAAACCCCGAAAGCCGACGGGTAGGTCTGCGCCGGATCTCAACACCCGGCGGGGGAAGATGACAGCCACCTCCCGTAATAAAAACATGTACAACACTTTCGGGACTAGTGACGAAGCCGTTGTCGCGCCCGGAATCACTAATCAATCAATCAAGTGTACCCTCCTATGTGCTATATAGTTTTTACTGTTCATTGACAACATAATTAAAGGGCTTAGTGCATGAAGGTATTAACTCACTTTTTAGTTTTATCATCAAATCGACTTTTCTATGAGTTTCGTATTAGTTGCCTTGCTACTTTTCATGAAAATCACAATATTTGAGATATAAAAAATAAATAATTTACAGTAATATTAAAAAAATTCCACGCAAGTTTACTAAATCTCAAATATGTCCTTTGGCCATTTTTTTAAAGTTAACACCTTCTTGCACTAAGCCCTTCAATTAAATAAATAAAATGTTTTCGTGAAACTGAGTGAGTTTTTGTGTGTGCGCAGACTTCCCGGGCATGTGCTTCGCGTCGACGCGCTGCGCCACCATCCAGCCGGGCAAGACGTGGGACCTGACGCCCTTCTGCGGCCGCTCCACCTGCGTCGAGCACGAGGAGGGCAACGGCCGCCTGCTGGAGCTGGTGGAGGACTGCGGCCCGCTGCCCAAGCCCAACCCCAAGTGCAAGCTCTCCGAGAAGACCAACAAGACCGCGCCCTTCCCCGACTGCTGCCCCATCTTCGACTGCGAGGACGGCGCCAAGCTCGAGTACCCCGAGATCCCCACCATCCCGCCCCCCACCACGGAGGCCGCGAAGGCCGACAAGGCCTAAGCGCCCCCTCCCCTCCCCCGCTCCCACCCTTTCCACCCCTCCCCAACACCTCTTTCAGCAAATTGCTCTGTTTTCACTTTCTAATGACGAGAATAAAAACCAATTTTGTTCCTTGAAAATATTCATTGTGATAATAATTTATAGTAGGCGAGATTAAAAGTATATAACAGGACAGCACGATGAGATTCTAAAAAGCAAGACTGTTTTTTAATGAAGAAAACTGCAAAGCAAACTAATTTAAGTATCATGTGATTTTCAATTCCCATGCCTCTTCATGTTTCCATCGAATTATGCAACAGGCAGAGTTCTTGAGAAGAAGAGTGTACTAAGTCACATAACGTATGGCTACATGTCTACATGTACAGAAATACTACACTTATTGAAGGCTTTACTTCTGGAAAAACTGTTGAAAGTAACTTATAAAAATTAAAATTTAATAAATGATAATTAGCTTACCAAATTAGTATGCTATAAAATGCATTTAAATGCACAGTTTTTCATTTTACTCTAATGTCTTCCATGAAGTTTAAAATAAACAATATTCTTAATGGAATATTCAATTAAAAATTTGAAAGAAACTTCAGGGCATCAGTGCAGATTTATGTTGCCTTAAATATGTAAATAAACATTTCTGTACACCAAAATAAAACAATTTATACAAAATAATTGGTGCATTATTGTTCTCAGTACTCTGGGAATAGATATAAAGCATTCCCACCTATCATTCGTCCATTTCCAAATTATTAAGATTTTTCAGGAATCAGTCTCGTCTAATTGCAGTTAAATTACATTATTTAGCATCAGTAAGTGCAAGAAATGGATGCACTCATTACTTAGTGAGGCAGCAAATGTAAGGATGTTCATCAATGACTGCTTTCAGAACAATTCACTGTCTAATTTTGTAATTCTTAAGTAATAAAGCACTTCGTATAAATTTCAAATGCCGAGATATAAGCACTTCACACTCAAAATACCACTACACTATACCTCATTACACTATATCAATACACTAAAAAATTATCTACACGCTTACATTTTCTTAAGGGAACGAACAAAGGAGAAAATCTCATTATAATATTGCCACTCCTTACCACTACTACACTCAATGGAAGCAATGAGTTCACGTCTAAATCAGCATATTAGGTTTGGTTACACCATACCAACATCAAAATAATCTTGACGAAATTAAACTTGAGACCGGCAAAATGCCTTAATTCCCCTACACTCAACACCAGAGACACTACTTACAATGTTCAACTAGTGGTGTTACAAAATGGCACGGACTTTCTCGTGAGTCGGGGCTGCCTTCTCCCCCCTTCCCAGATCCATCTGTGAACGCATAAGGGACCTACCATAGGCTTCCTCTGACCTCAGAACCACTCCCGACAATAGCGCCAACGACCTCCACTCACAGCCCTTTGACTCATCTCTGTCCTTGTCATTACATTCAAGTATATGCCCATATCGGTGCTTGTTCTATTGTTCTGAGTGTAAGGAGCCACTTTCTGAACTACACACACAGATTGCACTCAGATCTCACGCACCGTAATCTATCAGGGTACGGCCCGGTACTGGAACGAGGGTAGTGTTCATATTTTCTTTTTTATATTTTTATTCCTATAGTGAGGGTAAAAATAAATAATACTTATAAAAGAAGAAAGGATAGTAGATATAAAAGAGCCCGGAACACTACTAAAACAAAAAACCATCCATTAAAATGTAATGATACTGGGATATTACTAGAGAGCGGATCGAGAAGCACTAAAAAAAAGGCAAGTAGGCAGGCAAAAAGGCACTAGAAATTCTCAAAAGTATGCACGGAAATAGGCATTTAAACTCAGAGAAGGCACTTATTTATAAGTAAAACCAATCACTGTTGATTTTTTTGCTAATTTTACATTTTATTATGGTAACACATTATCACGAAGGGATTAAACCAAATGAGATATACACGTCAGCCACCGTAAATAATTAACTGTTCATGTAAATCTCACGTGGATCACAACTTACTCAAGCAAAGTTATTTTAATAGTAAGTAGTATATGTATCTGCTAAAGCCAAGACAAAGTGCCAAACAGACACACTGAAACACATTGATATGGCAGTATATTACCAAATACTGTTCAAAATGTGCTGAAGGAAACTGTGATCTCCTGTCACGCAAAACATTTTTGAATCTATCTTGAAAATGACCTTTCAACGTCACGTGAACACATAGATGCATACTTCAAAGAAGACAGTTCCATGGGTGCAAAATTAGATGTCTCACTTTTGCCTTCCAATATCGAACTCACTTTTACCATCGTAGCCCAACCCGGGATTACGTTGCAGTATTTTTTTCTTCAAATTTTGTCGTCACTTCTTTACCGATGTTTCCTGGAACTTGACTAAAATAAGTTTGAAGATTTTGAATTGTAGTTACTGTACCCACAAGAGGCATATCTCTCTTTTCCAGTTTTGATACCAGAGATTTTACTGAAATTAGTAGCGACAATAGCGAGATTTTCTAAAAGATTTAAAGATACTAAGCCCTCTTTTGCATCAGATACAGCGACAGCTTGGTCTTTGTGAAAATAAAATACAACCTCTTTTATATTAGTGACAGGCTCAACGTAATACAATGCAGCTTGAAGTCACGTACTCCAGAGAGTCAAAATTGGTTGAGGTGGCAGTGAATTGACTGAAAGAGCCTCTTTGAAAAACAAAAATTCGAGACGATGCCTTGAGAAACATTTTCTTAACTGTAGGTATCACAGAACTGAATGCGGGGAAAATGTACTCGAACGTTCTCTCCCACGCAATAATCAGCGTGGGCCAATATGTGACATTCTAAGGTAAAAGACTTGGAGATTTTCTCCTGCCTTCTACATGTAAGATGAAGTTACGCGAGCGAGTTTAAAGTTACGGTTGGCGAAAGCATACATTCGAATGGAAAACATGTCATTGAAAAGCGAAAATAAGGCGAATATAGGCATTTATCTCAGAATAGGCGCTCAATTCCAAAACAGGCAAAAATAGGAACCATAAAAATCCATTATATGAATGTACTGATAATAAAACTAATTAATATATCGTCAGCTTATGATTCTGAGCAAAAGAATAAAAAAGGCACAAAGAGCGAAATCCGCTCTCTAATTATTACAAACGATTCATCAGATTTTAAATATTTATATTTCAGAAAATATTATTTCTACCATAATGAGTGATACATTGATGAAACAGTCTGTAATCTCTCCCAGTTTTTGTCATTTTGTCATAAATTTTCAATACGTCCTCCTTTCATCACACGACACACGTCTATTTTCGCCCAAACATGATGTAGTATTTCTTCGGAGACGGTCATTACAGCATCAACAATGCAATGCCTCAGCTCCTACATTGTTATTAGCAATAGTGGTACATAAACAATGTGTTTGACAGGCTCCAAAAGAAAAAAGCAGGACCTGTAAGGTCGGGAGACGACTTGCACGGTTTGTTGACTTGCATGAATTACGGCGGAATATCTCTTTAACTGCCTCTACTGTTTCATTGGAAATGCTTGTTCGATTTACAGAGTCATCCACTCAAAAACGCAATACACGTTCTGCTGCATACTCGCTCTTTTGGAAACTGGCGTCGTGATATGACATGCGTGATATGACAAAAATTTGGGGAGCAACGCGGCCGCGCCTGACCAGAACGATCGCCGCCAGAGGGCTCCACCTATACTTGGGTTTTCGTAACGTAGCACGTGAGGCCCTTGTCTTCACGATGGAATATGGCACGGCTTTTCTCGGTAGTGTCGCTAGATGTCGCTTGATATGCAGCACTGCTCGATACGGTCGCGATCTTGCGACATCTGGCGGTACGATCGAGAAACGCAAAAAGCCGTGCCATATTCCATCGTGAAGACATGTCCCCCACGCACCACGTTACGAAAACCCAAGTACAGGCTCCCACAGACCGACGCGGAAGATCCGCAGCTTACGCGGATTGGTCGCAGCGGAAGTTTCGCGTCACGTGTTGCCTTATGAGCACGTTCAGACCTGCGCGGTAGGCGACCGTCGCGGCAACGGATGACAGCGTTTAATCGGCGGCGAAATTTGAAACGGTCAGGCTCGTTTCTTCCACTACAGCTCGAGTTTCGTGGAAGTCCACCCATGTTCGGGAGTCTTCGCTTCCCTCTTGGTCGAGCGACTTTGCTAACCGTCACCAAACGCTGATTCACAATTGACGATCCGATGTGAACCGCGAATTCCGCGGCCGCGTCTAGCTCGGAACTTTCCGCGCCGCACCCGCTGCGGATCTACCGCGCTGGTCTGTGAGAGCCTTACAGCGAGTGGCTTGCGAGAGGGGAAGGTTGGCGCGGTCCAGAAAGAGCCGCGCAAGCCACGTGAGTGGGCGGTGGTGGTCACGTGGACGCCCTCGGGTGGGGCGGAACCGCGGACTCTTAAATAAGCGGGACCGAATAAGGGGCGCTTTTTGTCAAATGTTGTCATTGACTGGGATTGGAGTTGCCATAAGGGCATTCTGGGCATCTGACCCATTCAGATAGAAATGAAGTTTTGTGCGTCGAGGAGTCAATGTAATGCCGGGAGCGGAAAGGCTCTCAGCCGACTTTGCGATAACGCGAGGCTGGCTTTACACTAGTAATAGGTTTCCTTAACATCTTTCAGCAATTTGTTGCTGTTTATTGCGGTCATCTTTACACTAGCAAGAACAAGACGGGGCAATATATTGCGAGAAAGTTGGGAGGAAGATCTTTTCGACAAGATATTGCCGATCGTTTTACATTAGAACTTTTTCTTGCCGTGCTTGGTGATGCCAAGAGGAAAATGGCGCGTCAATTTAAGTGAGGTTATATCTCACTCCGACATGGCTAGTAGAAGGGAGAAGATGCGAGTCGTGGTCGCAGTTATTGTGCTCAATGAAGAGACAAAGAAACGACAACGTTTTGTGAAGACATGTGACTATTTTAAGACGAAAGGAAAAGGGTCTTGTGCAAATTCGGTTCAGGAGCCTCAATATTTTTTCGTGGACTACGATTCACGTGGGTTCTAATTAATTTTCTATTTATAAAAAACGTAATTATTAATTCGGTAAAAAGTTTTAAAATGTCCTTTACCTACTGTTAATGTATTATAGATTAATATTAAATCTCTAAATCTTAGATTAGGAATCTTGATAATTTTTAACATAACAAAATTAATAATTAGAGAGCATCTATAGCTAAACCAAAATTTGAACCATTCGATAATCAACCATAGAGGATTTGTAATATTTACTACTTCATTTATTTTATTAAACCTTTTTCACACACCCATTTTACGAAAAAACGCATAAAACAATTCAAAAGAATACGTCTATGTACTACCTTAACCGAACTTCCTGCGCATCTGACCGTGGCCATCATTGGCTTCTTCCAGCAATATCTTGCTCAGACGTCAATCCAATTCTAGTCCCAGCAACAGCCGGCAGTATCTTTCCGAGGTCGGAAACACGTATGTTTACATTACGACCGGAATATCTAGCAAGAAATATTGCCAACATCAGAAATATTTATTGCCGCAATGTTTACATTGGCAACTTTTCTTGAGAAATAATATTGCTCGCCATTTTCTTGCAGGTGTAAAGCTAGCTTAACATTGGACATAGGTCGAGATCGCGGACGAGCGGCAGAGACAGTGCGGTCGCCGCCAAAGACGCCCGCAAAGAGCCGCCACTGGAGCCCCGAGACCACGCAGCCGGTGCGCCCGCTACACTTGGGTTTTTCTGACGTGGCGGCTGAGGGTAGTATCTCCAAGATGGAATTCGGCACGACTTTTGGGGTCATCCTCAGTCCTGCCGCTAGAGTCGCTTGATCTGCAGCACTGCTTGATGCGGGTGCGATCATGCGACATCTTGCGACAGGACTGATAATGACTCAAAAAGTCGTGTCGAATTATATCTTGGAAATACTACCCTCAGCCGCCACTTCAGAAAAACCCAAGTATAATGACTGGCCCTACCCAGAGCATTTACCGCACGGAGGAGTGCCATCACAGCAGCAGTAACGGAAGAGCATCACGAAGGGTGGTGAGGAGGCCGCATGGATGAAACCCTGAACGTGTGAGAGTGATATTTCAGTTTTATTTTTTATGGCTTCACTTTTCAATATTACAATACACGTTCTCTATCCCTATGAGAACATTAAAATATCTCCCCATGTCCAAACCTTCCCGACTCAAAGTGCGTGGTAAATATGAAAATATATAAATAGATGAGAATTCAGATTAATGTAAAAAATACAAAACAATCTTTTCAATTTAATTGTATTAAGTTGTTTGATTTAAGTTACGTATTTATTTAAAAAATAACAGTAATATGATTCTAATTAGTATTTAAATGTGATTGATGCATTTGATTAAATGCGAGAAAAGTTCAATTTGTTTAACGTAATAAATCTAAGCTGCAAACTAATAAATACAATTAGATTACTACACTTTATCTATTGAAAGGCCACAAAATGTATCACTTTGATATTCGAGAAATTGAAAACAAAGTTCAAGTTTTTACGTTACTGTTAAAGATAAACTTTGAATGACGATGTTTTTCACAATAATCACGACACTTTCACTAATAGTTTAAAACTGTATGGTTACCTCAAATACCTATTTTTTACCTTGCAGGATCTTATTGTAGAGCGATGGAATCAAATAAGGGCCCTGCTTATGGAGGTTCGTGTTTTTTCGTAAGAAATAATATTGATTCTACCTTCTTGTCAGAATTCAACTTATATGCAGTTGAAAAAGTTTTTAAAATAATCTTACAACTTACTACGCTCAAAATTATCTTACTTTGCATCTACAGACCTCCAACAAAGCGAGCTTTAGATTATTTCAATTTCCTAGAAAATCTAAAGATAACTCTGAACAAAATTAGTAATCTCTCTTTTAATTCCATTGTTGTATGTGGAGATTTCAATATTGATTTTCTGAGCGAATCCCACGAAAAAGAGCAGTTTCTCAATTTACGTCATTCTTTTAATGTAGATATTGCAGTGAACGAACCTACACGGAATACACTTAAATCACAAAAAGCAATAGATTAAATTATAATTAACAAAAACATAACTAGATATGAACGAATAACAAATAATCTAGGTTACAGTGACCACGATGCACACATTCTTACAATTACTAATAACGTGAACACTGACACAATAAATAATACACGCATGTGCAGAGCATTTACTAAAGTTAACATAAAATTATTTACGGACTACTTGCAGAAGGAATCATGGGACGCAGTTTATAATGCTGTTGGCACAAATTAAAAATATAATTTAATTTTCTTAAAGCTTTCATTTCACTTTAACGCGTGATTTCCTCTTAAAAAGAGAAAATTAAACATTTCTTGAAAAGGTAATACTTGAATCACGTAAGGAATTGGAACATTGTGTAAAAACAAACGTGCGCTTTCCTTTATTTCTAAACATCATAATGTATCACTCGGTTTTCATGTCTACTTCCGAGAATACAAAAGAATTTTAAGGAGAATAATAATTCAGGCAAAAATAATGAAAAATAATGAGGATACATTTAACGCTAGTAACAAAACTAAAGCAATGTGGTAAAATATACAACCACATCACCTCGATACCTTATAGAGAATGTTGTTTTAAAGGATAATGCAAGAGAAGCAAGTAATCCGGAAAATTTTGAAAATCTCTTCAACCAACACTTTTCTAGAATTGCGGCTGATCTCACGAACGAACTGAAACCACAAAATTCAACAACATTCGCTTCACAAAAAATTTTAGGAACCATACTGTGACATACCGATATGTCACATGAAAATAAACTAACATTTATTTGTAGACTATATGGTGGAATATGCATTAGGAAATATCACGAGAGCATGGGCTTAGCAACGACCGTGAATAAACAATGTAGTTTTTGTTTTTTGTAAATGCATTAAGAGGTGGCTAGATGCCGAAAGTAGAAAATTTGGGATTGGGCGAAGAAGTTTAGACGATCGAAAGGTCAGCTACACCAAAATATAACGAACGAATGGATTGGCTGGGTGAGAGAAGGACGGTCAAATGTTATGAAAAAAGAGGAAGGTAGTTTAATACGAAGTCTTCGAGGGGTGAATCATGCAGGAAGATTTCATTCTGACCGGCATCGCGTGTCTGAACTGATCGTAGGTTCGTGAGAGGGAGCGAGTGTAGTGCAGATAGTCAGAGTCGGGTTATCAGATCGTGAAATTTTAAGGACAGTAAATGATATTGCAGATACTGCATGTGGAAGTAATATTGATGCATAAATTGGGACTTTGTCGGGAGTGGTAATCGAGTTATAGATTTCGGGACTATGTCATAGGACGTAATCGGGACTGATAATTTTGATAGTTTGAGACCAGTTTGGATAGGGGCAGAAGAGGATTTCTTGGGACTTTGGACTACGGCAAGTTCGCAAGATATTTCGACTGAGAAGTCTACGAGGGACATCAACGAAGAATAGATAAGTTAACCGCGGTATAAAACTGTAAATTCAAAGATATCTTGATCAAAGGCCTAACATCAAATCTTTTTTTTTTAATTCACTAAATTGTTTGCTAAAAAGGTAACAATAAACTTTGTTAAATTTTGTTCTTTAGAAAAGAGAGTGATCTTTCATTTAGTCAATTCAAACAGAAATGAACTAGAAATATAGAATCATTCTATTTCAGATTCCCAGCTGCACTGTATAGTCAGCGGATCCTATAATCCATTATAAAGGTAATAAGGATTATAAGATATCGTGACCCATTGACCCAGCAAGCCGGACGCTAAGATCTTTGCAAGATATTAATGTAGAGAAATTTTGTATATCTCAATACAGAACAACAATGGGCTTAAGGAAGATTCCTCTCCTTGGAAGATTCCCCGCTTAATTCTGATGTCTTTTGTTGTGATTGTTAACTCTTGCTGCCTTAAGGACACTGTTGTTCTCCAATGAGTCATGATATATTCCAGAAAGTTGATTATGGTTTCATTAATTTTGTATATGCGGAGAACATCAATAAGCCAACTGTGAGGAACGCTATCAAATACTTTTTTGTAGTCAATGCATGCCAGGTACAAGTTTCTATGGTTTTTATGGGCTCGTTGGAGAATGAAATATCTGTTAGAAGTTGTTCTTTACATCCTTTATGTAATCGTCTGCAACCCTTCTGTTGTTCAGTCATTATTTCTCTGTCCCCAATATAATATTGAATTTTACTTGTAATGCATGAAGTCAGAATTTTGTACATTAAGGGAAGGCAAGTGATGGGCGGTATTGAGATGGGTTCTGTACTTTTGGGTTTCTTGTATGTAATACCTTTCGTTAGAAATAAAGGCAGCTCCTGGGCATAACAGCCCAGGAGCTGTTAATGACTTGGGTGAAGCACTGGGCCAACTTATGGTAAAGCGATGTAAACTGCTTGTACCAGAAATTTTGAACGTGTTCTGGGCCGCGGGCTTTCCAGTTGTGGGTTTTCGCAATTGCAGAGCTGGCGTCTTTTACTGTGACCTCTTGATATAACATTGGATCTATATTTTGAACATTATTTATTTCTTCCTTAATTCAGCGTACCTCACTATTGTAGCGTCGCCTGGTCCGGCGCCGGTGCGTCGGGCCGCTTCGGGGAAACCCGCGTAAAGCCGGATGTGGATGGGGGTGGACGGGTGCGGCGCCACGCCGCGCCGGTTGGAAAAGCCCTCAGGAATCCCGGCTGGAATTTCCTTCAAAGGGACGCGCGCGGATGCGAGTCTAGGAGGTGTCGGTTGTAGCTCTGGAAAGGCTGGCCAGCGAGCCGTGTGTCGCCCGCTGCTTGTAGGGTGGGGGCGAGCCGGCGGATATTTAAGGCCGCGCCGACAGGCGCCTCGCGGGATACGCTGGGTGTCGAAAGACGTGAGGTATCTCCAGTGCAATCCTTGCACGTGATCTTCAGGTCGAAGATCGGTTTGGCGACAAGCCATGTAACTGGTGTAGTTACGGGACTCTATGTCCGACAGCTTCGCACTTCGCGTTGCTTTTTGCTGCTTCCGAAGCAGTGGTTCTGGGCGAGGCCTAGGGGACGGTCGCGGGGTTTCGCGGCTAAGAGAATCGAAAGGTTGCCAAGGGGCTAGATTTTTGTATCATATCATTGTACATTAATTGTAAAAAATCTGTAAATATATTGTATTTATTCAATCAGAACAGTCGTCTGTGTTTTTCACTCTAGTACGTCACAGACTCGGAACCTTTCTTTTCTAAAACTGGTGGCAGCGGTTATCGAAAACTCACGTCGGGGCGCTCGCAGCAAATTCTGCCACTTTTCTTTTCTAAAACTGGTGGCAGCGGTTATCGAAAACTCACGTCGGGGCGCTCGCAGCAAATTCTGCCACTTTTCTTTTCTAAAACTGGTGGCAGCGGTTACTGTTAACTCACGTCGGGGTGCCCGCACCAATTCTGCCATTTTTCTTGTCTAAAATTGGTAGCAGCGGTTATTGTAAATTCACGCCGGAGTGCCTGCGCCAATTGTTGCAATTGTAGTTCAAAATTGGTTGCAGTGGTGCTTAGAACTCACACCGGGTGGTTGTGCCAATTGCAGTTAATAATTGGTTACAACAGATTAAAGACTCACGTCTATCAATCAGCTTTGTGGAAGCAGTCACTACGTTCGCAACGAACGGGGAACGCGGAAGTCTGCAGCAGCATCCGCGGGGACATCAGTGCGGCATCAGAGCCATCGGTGCGCGCTGATTAATCAGAACAGCACGCGTAAAGACAGTGTACGCAGTTAAACGTGAATACGCGTCGTAAATACGTGGCGCCGGCAGTGTCGCGCACGCCACGAGAAACCGAAAAGTGCGGTGTTTCGGTACGGTAGTTTCGGGGCGGTACAATCCGACTCGGAACCTTTCTTTTCTAAAACTTGGTACTGGTAATTGGAACTGGTACTGGAACGAGCTGATATTGGCACTGGAACTTGATCTGCTAATATTTGCATCACCGGAAGAACACATCACGGACCGACCTGAACGAGAGGAAGGAAGGAGGCCACAAACCGGATCCAGAAGGCGCTCACGCGACACCGAGGTCAACTGAACGTAAGTGTGTTTTTTGTTCTGGCCGGGGATCAATTCAGGCAATATGGCTTTCTTAGCGGGTTATAGGAAAGAGGTGCTTGTTAGGGTCGCGATGGAGATGGGGGAAACATTAGAAGGGAACGAGACCGTGGTTAAACTTAAAGCGATCATTACGGAAAGCGAGCAGTACGAGGAATCATTCGTGAAACAACTCGCTGACCAAGAAAAAGAACAGGTTGCAGAAATACGAGAGCAGGAAAGATTACGCGAAGAGAGAGTGTTAGAGCAGGAAAGATTACGCGATGAGAGAGAGAGCAGGAAAGAATACGCGAAGAACGCGAACGGCAATTTGAACTTGAAAAGTTAAAACTAACGAATCAGGCTCCCACGCGTGTTTCCATAGGTAGTAGCGACACGGGAAATCGAACTAATATTCGTATCAGCCAAGTCATGGACAAATTCAAAGGCGAAGGCGACGATATTACGTTGTTTTTAAGTGTTTTCGAGGCGCATGCTCGCCAGCTTGGTATTGCGCCGGTCGAATGGGTAAGCCATTTAATGGGTTTACTTCCTAATGAAGTGAACAACTGGCTCGTAGTAGGATCCGATTCACCGGATCAAGATTATGACCTAATTAAAGAACAATTATTAGATATGTACAAGTTCACGGCAGAAAAGTGCCGGCAGATGTTTTGTAGTCACGTAAAAGGTGCAAAGACCACTTGGAACGTCTATGCACGTGAATTAGCTAGTTATTGTAAAAAATGGGTCTCAGGTTTAAAGATAGAAACATTTGAGCAATTGCTAGATCTCATTGTAACGGACCAGATGAAGCGAAAGGTGCCGGCGGTTATGCGTGACCATTTCATTGATGTGTGGGGTGAGGTTTCTGCGTCCCAAGATTTGGCACGAAGGCTGGACACCTACGAAAACAACCGGGCTAGCGGATATAAGAAGGATTTCTCGCGGTTCGGCAATAAAGAGCAGGCAGGCGAACGGAAATGGCCGAAGGCGACGGAAAGCGCGCCGACCACTTCCAAAACGGCAGTGCCGAAGGTAGCTAGTAACGCGGAGTTCGAGAAGCCGCAAGAACGGACGTGTTACTTATGTAAAAAACCAGGTCACATAAAAAGGTATTGTCCTCAAAATAACAATAAACCTAGCGAGAAGATGTGTCACGTGGCCGACGCTAGTGCGCCAGAGTTATTGTCTCCACACACATTTCTTGCCAAAATTTGCGGCGAAACAGTCACCTGTCTCCGTGATACGGGTGCGACGATTGACGTCATCAACGCAAAGCACGTCACGCCGACACAATACACCGGCGAGTCCGTATGGGTTCAGCAGCCCCTGGACGAAGCGCCGAAAAACCTACCGGTAGCCAAGGTAGAGATTGTAGGGCCATTCGGTACTCTTGTTACAGAGGCCGCAGTCGCGAAGAATTGCGACTTGCCTTATTACATTTTTAGTAATCGTTCTGCTACGATTTTGAAAGAAATAAAGCAAGGTTTCTTAGAACCACAGCCTATCTGCGCTGTGCGGACTAGGGCGCAAGCAGTGGCTGAGCGCGTAAGGGCGGAAGGGCCCCAGACAATAGAGGCGGTAGAGCCTGCCGAGAGTACAGGAAACGGCCGAGATCAGGACGCGTTCCAGGTAACCGCTTCGGAGGAAACCGAGGATGACAATAGAGTTGGTCAGGGCGAGGTCGACGCCCCGGGCAACTCAGAATCAAACTATCAGGAATCTGAATTAGATTTCGGTAGCATTGCTTTGGCTCGTTTGGACCCCACCGAATTTGCTACAGCTCAGAGACAAGACAAGGAGCTCGCGCCGTTGATTGAGCGTGCGGAAGGACCCGAGACGGATCGGCGCGATTATGTTATGAAAAACGGCCTATTGTTTCGTGTCCGGCATAGTAAGCGCGGAGAGCAGTTCACTATGTTAGTAATACCGCGGGTGTATCGTGGCACGATCTTAAAACTCTGTCATGAAGTTGCTCACGGCCATTTGGGGGTCACAAAAAGCAAAGATGCCATGGCCAAATATTTCTTCTGGCCGAATTGCTATAAGGATGTTGAAAACTATGTGCGTAGTTGCGACAGTTGCCAACGAGTAGGAAACGGCGGCGAAAAACTTCGCGCGCCTTTGAAAATTGTTCCTATAACGGGCGAGGCATTCGAGAAAGTGAATGTCGACGCGTGTGGCCCATTTCCAGAATCGGTCACCGGAAACAAGTTTATTTTAACGGCGATGTGTTTAGCCACGAAGTATCCCGAGGCTATTCCGATACGGGACCTAACTTCGGTCACTGTAATTGAGGCATTACTAGAATTATTCAGTAGAATAGGATTTCCACGCGAATTGCAAACCGACCAGGGCACTTGCTTCACGAGTGCTTTGACAGCGGAATTCGCCGAGCGGTTTGGCATTAAACTGGTGAGAAGTTCGCCGTATCATCCTCAATCAAACGCAGTCGAAAGAATGCATCGAACTATGAACCGGCTTATGAAGGTTCTGTGTTTGGAGGCAGGGACGGATTGGGAATGCCAGCTTCCCGCTATTATGTTCGCGTTGCGCACGAGTGTGCACGAATCATTAGGTTTCTCTCCTGCCGAATTGGTGTACGGGAAGAATCTCCGTACCCCCATGACACTTCTTTATGAAAGGCTTGCGGGAACTGCGGAAAGTGAAGAAAATTCTGTAGTTGAGCATGTATTCAAATTAATCAATCGTTTGAAACGCTCCCGTGACCTAGCTCACAATAGAATGGCTGAAGAACAGCAGAAACGTAAAGTGTGGTATGACCGGAAGGCGGTCTCACGTACTTTCGAGATAGGCGCGAAGGTGTTGGTTCTCGCACCTAACAGGACGCGGAAGCTCGCGGTTCAGTGGATAGGGCCGGGCGAGATTCGCGAGAAAATTTCGGAGCATAACTATGTGGTCCAGATGCCGGGGCGGAAGGAACCCCGCGTCTATCACATTAATATGCTTAAAAGATACCACCAGCGGACAGAGTACTTAAATGTGCTTAGTTCTACGACTGTGACAGACGCAGGTGACGAAGACGCGCTAGATCGCTATGCGCTTAAATTGGATTGTTGCGACTTTGACGCGGAAGAAATGCTGAGCGGGACTGAGGTCGAACCGGAGTTTCGCGACGCTCTGAAAACGGTCATTTGTAAGTACAGGTCTATATTTAGTGAGAAACCCGGATTGACAGATATCACTACTATGGATATCGAGTTAACTGATAACAGCAAAATGGTTCGAAGCGTACCCTACCGTACATCGCCGAGGCAGGCTAAGATATTACGGGAAGAAATAGATAGAATGCTTCGCGACAATATCATTGTGGAGGCGGAGAGTGATTATACGTCTCCCATGATATTGGTTGAAGCACCGGGCAAGAAACCACGGCCCTGTATCGATTATAGGCGCCTCAACGAAATTATTAAGACCGAATACTTTCCGTTACCCAATCTCGAAGAACGGATAGAGCAGGTAGCTGCAGCTAAAATTATAAGTGTACTGGACCTTTGCAAATGTTTTTGGCAGATCGGTCTTACGGAAAGGGCACAAAGGTATTCGGCGTTCGTGACCAGTTTCGGCACGTACCGGCCGCTTAGATTACCTTTCGGAATAAAGAACGGTCCCTATCAATGTTGTCGTATTATGGGCACCTTGTTGAATAAATGCCAAGAATTCGCGGTACCATACCTTGATGACATCGCGGTTTTCAGTAACACTTGGCAAGAACACATTCGACACCTAGAGACGGTCTTTCGAATATTAAAATCCGCCAAATTGACAGTGCAACCGCGCAAGTGTTTGTTCGCGCGGGCTAACGTAAAATATCTTGGATACGTAGTCGGTAACGGGAAATTGCGGCCGGCCGAAGCCAAGATACAAGCAATCCAGAACTTTCCCAGACCAGAGTCAAAGAAACAAGTACGTTCTTTGCTCGGTTTGGTAGGATACTATCGACGTTTGATACCAGGGTTTGCGGAGAAGGCGGCGGCGCTGACCGATGTGCTGCGTGGGCGCGAACGCCAGGGTAAGATCGTCTGGACAGAGGCATGTGAAAGATCTTACAATGAGCTGCGACAAGCTCTCAGTGAAAAAACAGCGGTATATGCACCTGATTATAACAAGGAATTTCGAGTTCAGGCAGATGCTTCTCGGAGAGGCTTAGGCGTGGTTCTCTACCAAGTAAATGACGAGGGAGTAGAACAACCAGTCGTTTTTCTAAGCCGTAAATTAAATGATGCCGAAATGAATTATGGCACCACAGAACTAGAGTGTTTAGCGCTGATTTGGGGGTTGGATAAACTTAAAATTTATCTCGACGGGCAGGCCACAATTCAGGTCGAAACCGACCACAATCCGTTGGTCTGGTTGCGTAATACGGCCGGCAAAAACCCCAGATTATTACGCTGGTCTCTTTTAATCCAGCACCTCGATTTACGCATCAGGCACAAAAAGGGCTCAGAAAATGTTAATGCAGATGCACTTAGTCGCATGTTTGATGATGTGAATTGATCCACCGGCGAGAATAGGGAACACGCACGTTCATGACATGTATAAATGTCGGTGAAATTCTATGTAAATAATTTTGTAAATTCAAGGGTAAAATTGTTTTGTTGTTTTTTTTGATATTTTTATATGTAGATACATACATGTGTCAATAAATTCAGTTAAGAACGGCACATGATGTATGTAACGAATTCCACAATTATGTAATATTTCAATGTAAAGTAAATGTTTGTATTTCAGGATCTTATGTAATTCAAGATGCGTCAAGAATTATTATGTAATATTTCAATGTAAAGTAAATGTTTGTATTTCAGGATAATATGTAATTCAAGATGCGTCAAGAATACTTATGTATATTTATGTATATAGGAGTAAGGTTTAAATGTACTGGCAACATAGCTTAGGTGAAAAGGGAGGGGGGACAGCCCAGAGATTTATTTCACACATTTCGATTAAATAGGGTTTGATATTTTGGTATAATTATGTTCATGTTCATATAAAAATTAGGATGTAGAGGTCTCACGACCAGGTAACTTAGCAGAATTTTTTTCCTGGGCATATTTTGCTGCGAAAAAAAATTCTCACCCCCCGGCATGGGAGGGTCTGTAGCGTCGCCTGGTCCGGCGCCGGTGCGTCGGGCCGCTTCGGGGAAACCCGCATAAAGCCGGATGTGGGTGGAGGGTGGCGGCGCCACGCCGCGCCGGGTGAAAAGCCCTCAGGAATCCCGGCGGGAATTTCCTTCAAAGGGACGCGCGCGGATGCGAGTCTAGGAGGTGTCGGTTGTAGCTCTGGAAAGGCTGGCCAGCGAGCCGTGTGTCGCCCGCTGCTTGTAGGGTGGGGGCGAGCCGGCGGATATTTAAGGCCGCGCCGACAGGCGCCTCGCGGGATACGCTGGGTGTCGAAAGACGTGAGGTATCTCCAGTGCAATCCTTGCACGTGATCTTCAGGTCGAAGATCGGTTTGGCGACAAGCCATGTAATTGGTGTAGTTACGGGACTCTATGTCCGACAGCTTCGCACTTCGCGTTGCTTTTTGCTGCTTCCGAAGCAGTGGTTCTGGGCGAGGCCTAGGGGACGGTCGCGGGGTTTCGCGGCTAAGAGAATCGAAAGGTTGCCAAGGGGCTAGATTTTTGTATCATATCATTGTACATTAATTGTAAAAATCTGTAAATATATTGTATTTATTCAATCAGAACAGTCGTCTGTGTTTTTCACTCTAGTACGTCACACTATTGTGATGACTAGTTTCTGACCGAATGACTGACCACTACCTTTCTAAATTTTGTTGATATGGTGCACCGTTGTTCTCTTGTTGGAAATTGCAGTTTTGTCTGAGTTGTTGATAGAACAATTTTTCATTCTGATGAAACATTGAATTTTGTTGTTTACGTTCTGTTGTTTCTTGTATCGTCTAAGTCTTTGAGATTTAGCTGTGAGTTTCTGTTTCAATTCATCTAAGTGTTCAGCTATTAAATTTGAATCAATAGTGTTATCTCCCTGGTTCTTGTGTTTTCTGGATTCATGTTTTCTAATCTTTGCAAGTGTTTCTTAATTTTCTTGGTTAATTTCTTGTTGTTTGGTTGGTTCAAATATTGCGTTACTCGGCCTATTTCTTGTGTGAGATACTGGATTTGATTTTCGAGTCTTTGCTGCCATGGTGGTTTAGTATTTTTCTTGACTGACATCCCTTTTTGACTTTCTGACTGATCCTTTAATTTAAAACTAGAATTTACAGCTACGGTAGCAGCTGCACAGTGAACTACAGGATGTATATCTGTAAATGTATATTCTTCTTTGATCTGATAGGGCAAAACATGTTCATTTATATATTGAATAATTTGGGCGAGCCTGTTGTTTCTATTGCTGTTGAGTTTCGGAATTCTGGGGCGAAGAGTTGGATCTAATCCTGAGTACTTGAGAAAAAGTTCCTGGTACATGTCAATTACGTTTGATATGTTGTCTTCCTTGGCACCTGGTGTTGATGGATCCAGATTCGCTTCATCTAATTGGGTTGAATTTGGAACTTCGTGTGATAGTTTGTGTCAAGGGGCATCCATTACTGGAGGAAGAGATTTCTGCTGCTACTTCCAGTTTAATTTGTTCCAACCTTACTTTTGGGATTAGATTGTTTTTAAGTATAGCTCTTTTTTGATCTACAAGCCTCTGTTCTGTGACGCCAAAATGGGGAAACCTTTCTCTGAATTCAGCATGCAGATATTGTCTGTATCCAATCATTTCTGTTTCTAAACGTGTGGCTCTGTAGTAGACGAGCGTAATATATTCATTCGAGTTATTCGTCCACTTCATACGTTGCCTCACTTTCCCAGCCTTGGTGGTTGCGAGCAGCTGCTCGGGCAGAACACTGTCGGCAGGTGAAGCCACAGATTGTGGGTTGTATAACACCCTCAATCGGAGGTGCTCTCAGGTGACCTCAACTTACCTTCTCCCAGCGCTAGCAGATGGATAAAGCTTGCCCGGCTACACCCATAAAAGACCCTGAAAGATTAAGCGGGAACATGCGTGGCGTGGGCATTGGCATGAATCTTGCAATAAGAAGAATGCTCTTTCATGAACTTAATTTAATTGCCGAAAAACTACTTCTGGTGAGGCCAGATACAAACCAAAAGAAAAACTTAACCTAACTTACATCTAGGTTACACCGGGTGGTCATTCGCCTCTCACTCGTCTCATCTACAGTCCAGTGCGGGCGCGGGCCATTGTCCCGGCGCTGGCGAGGTGGCGCACGGCGGCTCGCTCGGTCGCCCGCCCAGGTAGGGCGCCGGGAGTCGGGGTTGACGCCGGCGGCTCAGGCGGCGCCTCGGGCCATCCACCCGAAGCGGCGGCGCGGGGTGGCGCTGGAGATAGCGGCGGTTCGGTCTGGCCCCGACCGGCGCGGGGTGCTGGCGTCTGAATGGACGCTGGGCGACGTCGGCGGCGGCGGCGGTAGCGAGCGGCGGCCCGGTCTGGTCACGGCCGTTGCCTGTCCTTAGTTCCTCGCCCGTCCGTGGTTGAGCGGCGGATCAGTCAAACGCTCGCGATGTGCGACGCGTGGGCCAGAAACTTGGCCTAACTTAGCGGCATAAAGCGGCGCGGTGAAGGCGACTCGGTCTTTACCGTCTATAGGAGCCCTTGACTTACTACGGCCCTAGTCGGTGAGGCATATGCGCTTATCTGAGGCAATTTTCACGATGTGCTCACTTACGCTGCTCAGGACAGAAGACGTCTGTCCGCTACCACTGCTCGAAACAGAAGGACAAAACTTCTCGTTTTTCGGAGCTCTCTGACTCCATGGGGTCACATGACCGCGTTCACGCGACGTTCGCACTCATTGGCCTGCGACATCACGCGACACGGAGCGGCCAATCGTGGTGGTACCGACTTGGCAGTCTGATGTTTTGAAGTAGCGTCTTCACCGGAATTTGTTTCACGTCACGATTTCGCCGAACTCGCCAACGCTCCGCGCGGAGGGTGGAAATCCCATCGACGTCATGGGCGCGTCCCTTCACCGGACTCCGAAACAAAGGAGGGCTCCGGTCGCCCGCGTCGGCGACACTAAGTAACGGGAAAATGTACCTATTCCTGACGCCCTTGCGGCGAGCCTCCACTACGCGCTTCAAAAGGCGTTTGAAAATATAATTTCACATTTATTCTAATTCGTCGCTGCCATACATGGGCGACTGTCCCATTACAGTTGTTTCTTCGGGATTTGGCTGTATTTTGTTCGGGTGACCCGGTAGGCGCCCGCCTGTTCAGCGTCCTACCACCGGTGGCTCGCATGCTGTCACGCCCGGCACCGGCTCCAGACGTGCCCCGGCGCTCCCCGGGCAGTGGCTCTTTTTTCGAGGCCTTATGATTTCTTAAACATCTCTCCATATCAGTATGGGTAATTGCCATAGCCCCAAACACCTATATCATCGGTGACAATTGCTCGTCTTCCACGTGGCGCAGTTGTTCTTTGTAACACGTAGGGTTGGACTTAAGAAGACTTGCAGAAAGAGGGAGACGGTAAGAGGGGGGATATCATGGAGAGTTCGTATTTCACCTGAAGAAGGAAAACGATGAAGGACAATTTAGGACAGGGGCGGGATGGATAAATTTCACAGGTAGGGACAGCGGACAGTTGCTCCGGTTATTCGCCTCTTACGACAGGGAGAGATCCCGTGGTACTATTCTACTAAAAACCCCGGTCACCACACGGGGTTTTATTATTATTATTATTATTATTATTATTATTATTATTATTATTATTAATTTTTCATCTTTCAACTATTAATAAGTTAAATTGTTGGGAAGGAATTCAGAAACTCAAGAAAGCGTGCGCAAATGATTTTCTCCCCATACGTCATATAGTTTTGTTTTTTACTGTTTTTGACTAAATAAATATCAAAATAAATTTTAAAAAAGTTGTACCGACACTGGCGGCCGCAACTACTAAGTTGAATTTTTTGTTTTGTTTGATTGGGAATGAGAGAACGGTAAATTAGTGTCCAATTTCAAACAATCGATAAGTATCCCGTTTCCTGAATAGGACGGGCTTTGTGTACTCACCCACTAAAATAAATGTATTGAACGGTAAATAGTGCCATTGTATTGTTTTCGTTATTAGTGGAGAATTAGGAAACCGTTTCAATTGACTGCCCGTTGTGGGGTCAAGAAAGGCAATTTAATACCAATATATTTTGTGGACCTTTTCCGTTATACATATACCAGTTCACTAGGCGAGAGATTCAGTTCCTTCGACACGAGAAATTTTGTTCACCTCACGGTGTAAGATATATGAAAAATATGAATAATCACTTCACTAGATGAAAGGAAGAGTGTCCACATAAACTTCCGATTTACCAATTAGTAATATAAAATTAGTCATATTGTGGGTTTGTAGGGGGTTTCAGAGCAGCAGTAGCTAATAGAGCACTAATAAATCAGTAATAAAGTAATAGAAGTACTATTAAATTGTAATAATACTATGTGTTTTGTGTAAAACTAACATTTAAATGTACCGCGTAAATGTTGATTGATTGGTATCACAACATTCATCCGTTCACATAGCAGAGAATCGATTTCTTTAGGGTGAACCACGGTGTAAGATATAAAGGTGTGTCAACCATAGACATATAGTACTAGACTGGCAATGAACGATTCTTTTTGAAGCCAACTGATTGCGCCCCCCGCCATATTGGGTCACTACACTATCACTCATGGACATATACTGCTATATGTCAATGAACTCTTAGAAAATCTAAGAACACAAATTTTCGACGTACAGTTGCTAATAAAAACTCCAATATTGAACAGGAAATATTTTTGGGAAATAAAAAAATTAATATCAAAGTTTTAAATCGGTTTTATTGCTTTATAGTAAAAAACAGAACTAGTGTCCATTCTGTATTGACATTTAAGAGGAGGATAAAAAGCTACATTTAAATATCCAGAAGCAAGGCAAGGGACCATCTCAGCATTTGCTCATGGATCAAGGGAAACTGGATGAAAACCTGATCGAAATGGAGGTCAGCTGACCCAAAAGTAAATTACATTCTTTACACATACAATGACGAAAATGTTGGGAGCAAACACCAGACGCAGATGTTGGTTGCCAGTTTTCCCTCCTAATGGCATTAACCCATGCTTTTCTGCAATCTTCTCGCTTTGGAAAACTAATCAAAATCAGAACAAAACAAAAAGGCATTAGAGGTTAGGTTTACAAATCACTCCTCAGGAACTTTAATCAACACAAACTTATTCTTTTCTTACTCAATTTTAATTAGTTGTTTAATCATACAATCTTAACATCAAAAATCGTCAACAGTCAGTAAAATTCAGTAACTAGGTAAAGAAAAGGTAGTAACTTACCGGTGTATTGAAATTCCAATTTCTTTTCCCTTGTGTCGCGAATTCGAAAAATTGCATCCAAACACGACGCAAGTATTCACCATGGCGGTGGAAGTGATTCAGAAATCACAAAACACAACGGAAACAATTCGAAATTAAGAAAAAAAGCTCATTAATTTAACACGTACAGCATAGGCAGCGAACGAACCTGTAGTGACAAAAGATGGCGACGAGCGCAAGATTTTGGCTTCACTAGCGCCAATGTTACGAGATAGGACGTTGCCAGTCTAGTACTATATGTCTATGAGTGTAACGGAAAAGATCCTATATTGTTGTTGATGAGATAATTGCAGAAAATCAGTATTTATGTGTAAACAATGTAATTAATAGCGTTGAATAGTTATGTTATTTGTTAATTTTGAAATAGGGATTATTATGTATTATGTGATCAAAATAAATGACTATCTTTATCAGAAATGTGAACGCATCAAACACCTGTGTGAACTTATGTATTAATTATACGTATTATATTATTAAAGAAATAGTAACAATACAGACATACAGCAAAACCTTAAATATTTGTTTAAAAGGTAAAATCAAAGTATTTTTTTCTTCTTTTGTTATTTAATCAAATCTTGCACTGGTTGTGTCAATGTTACTGTAAAATTATGGTATGTCAATGCTATAAATGTAAAAAGAAAAAACTGTCAGTTGACTTATAAGGACCCACAACAAATTTGATGAAAATAAATATTCTATTATTATTATTATTATTATTATTATTATTATTATTATTATTATTATTATTATTATTATTATTATTATTATTATTATTATTATTATTATTATTATTATTACATTCGTGCGGTGAACTAATCGAGCCGTTTCACATGTTACATTGTGACCCTTCAATCCATAGGGCAACCCATATATTCTACACATCTCGAATGGCACCAAATTTATTCTCTTTTCATTTAGTGCTCCTTATCATCAAATTTAATAATTCTTGAAATTCTTTTTAAATTTTCCAAAGGCATTGTTGCTCGAAAAATGCTTCCACCTTTTTCGGCAACCTATAAACATTTCATTGATTTGTTGTGTGGGTTGAAACTACCCGCTAAAATGAATACACCAATGAAGAAATACAAATCTTATGAATTCAGATCTTTCCATGTTCCCTGATATGCTCGACGACCTTCTATGTTCAAATATTTCAATTATGTTTTCAATTGCTGGAGGAAAAAACAACAAATGCAGAAAGTTCGTCTTTTACTCAAAAGTGACCTCGGCAAGCGCACAATACAACCAAAAACTTGCTCTTAGAAACACAGCACAACAAACTTAGGTTTTAGGAAACGCTTACGTGCGCACAAGAGCTTGAAATCCAAACTTTCCCGCCAAACGCTGTGACGTTATTCTGGACATTACAACCTTCGACCATGTATACAGATACCATGGTCCAAGTCTACAACAATCAAGCAGTGTTGCCAAGATAAAAATGAGAACGGTACTGCTACTGTTGGCCAGCCTGTTGTTCACTTGTAAATGAGCAACGGTGACCGGTCGACTGTCACGAGATAATTCAGGTTTTATCGTGATTTTTGTGTATTTTGTCATTAATTTGTTTTTAATTTTCAAACATGAGTGAATTTGTGTGGGGAATTAAGAATGGTGATTTGGAGCAAGTGAGAGATATCGTGGAAAGAAAGGTAAAACAGGACATCCATACGTTTGGTTAAATCACTGTTTCATCCACAGTGCTGAGTGGAATTGTGCACACCAAAAAATTATATGGTAATTGTAATCTTGGACTTCAGGAAATTGATGTCAACAAAGAAATCGATGGAAGGCCTCCCATTCACTATGCTGCAGATTACGGCCAAGGGGATGTGATTAAATATTTGGTGTCCAAGGGTGCTGATGTGAATGTAAGTGTTAAAAGATGTGATTGATTTGGCTATTTAGGTAGAGATGGGTTATTCAGATGTTTCACTAATGACCCTAGACGTTTATTGAATACAGACTTGATTCAAAATTTGTTATTTTGAGTCGGTGCCACAATTTAAACATAAGTTTATCCACTCATACTTGTGACAAACATTGGAATTTATTACTCGAAAATATTTATGGCTTATGACTAAACAAAATCAGTTGACAAATTATTCTTTTAATATTATTGTTTTCCCATTAGACTGATCTAATACATCAGTTCCTTGTTTTGTTTTTAATGGTTTAAGGCAAAAGATAAACATGGAATAAGTGCATTGCTTGCTGCTGTATGGGAAGGACATACAGATTGTGTGAAGTTACTTCTTGAACAAGTAAGTTGTTCTGAGTGTCATATTATTTATTTTTATTTTACTTGAACCTACAAGCAGATAAAATTTATGTTCTAGTCATTTCAATAACATGTTTATGACCAATGGTATTTATATTACCATTATCCAGGTGTCAAACTATTAATGATGGGATATTAAACTAGTAAGGATGGGCAAAACTCATAAGTGTTGCTGAAATGCTTTAGAATTATTTCCCCTTTTATGAAAGCCTATTGGCAATTCATGCAATTAGTACTTCTTGTATTTTATAACACCAACTGATTTTGTGTAATAAATATTGAGAACAAATAATTATTCTCAGAGTACTTTTCAAAAAGGAAGAAAATGTGATGCCTGAAAATCCAGTTTGTCTCCTCCTTCCAGAACATTTATTAATCATTATTTTCAAATTTTAGGGGGCTTCAAAAGATGGAAGTGCACCAGATGGAACAAGTTATGTAGATGCTGCAGAAAAAGAAGAAATAAAGCAGCTTTTGAGGAAATGAGATTTAGTGTGATTGACAAGACTTTGTGGCCATTTTGGCCTTGTTATTAATTTGTCTTTATGCTTTCTTGTGGGGAAGAAATATATTTTAGAATATTGTGAGTAATGTCACTGAATTATCAAAGACATGCATCTGAAGAAAAGCATTTTTCTGATAATAAAGAATTTTACCATTGATAACAAATATAGATTAACAAGCCATATACATACATACTTGATGTTTTCTGTGTGGCTGCGATCAACATCACCTTTGTGTTGTAGAAGTGCCTTTGTTGTAAATGAGGCTTTGAAGTTTTCTGAAACTGCTTTCTTAAGTTTGAAAATATTAAAATGCTATTTATTAGTGACATATTACTGACCTTTTGTGGTGTATAATTTTTTTATTATATTTATTTAATTTTTGTGTTTTAATCACTACTTTTGAGCTCGCGAGTTAATATTGTATTTTCTGGATGTGTGGTGCATGTCTTTATACTGCTCAACATCATGTGACATTACTGGCAATTTTGTTTCACCTGTCTCTCTGCAATTCAGAAAGTAACTTCCTAGTGCTCCATCAAAGGCTAGACATTGAGCGACTTTCTGCTACATTAGGCCTTGTGTTTCTCCCTATGCTAGACTTCTTATCCTAGTAGCTCTATATCTGGCCTAACATAATTGTGCAAACATCAGAGAGAAAGGGAGAGAAGCAGATTCAACATTCTATTGCTGATTCTCTGGCAAAATGGATATACTATGGAGAAGCTTAAGCATGAAGTACAGTTAACTCAGAACTCTAAATATTTAATAAATATGGGAAATTCCTGTAGTTTTTATATTTATATATATATATGAATAACCTGTTGCTTTATATTGACTAAATGTGGTTTTAGACTAAGCCTTTGTACAGATGGTTCATTATTTTATGTTCTTGATGCTGCTGTTCTTACCAAGCTTGCATTTTACTTGTATGATAAAATGAGTATTATACAGTATTCTCTAGTTCTTGTTCTCATAATATGCAATTACAGAATACTAATAAGTTTTATGTCATGAAAGTGGCCCATTTACAGTAAGTGGTTGGACTTCCGACTTCAATTTCAAACATGTTGCTTTTAATGGAGCAGCGCTGAGCCACACAAAACTCATGTGTTTAGATTCATTTGATATGATGTATCATAACTGAATGCTTATTTTCTATTTGAGAATCTTGAAATGTACTTTCATAAACAGTAATTGCTCTGTGAGTGATCTTTTATTTGAAAGTTATCTTTTTCTTCAAATATTGAAGTTTTTATTAGAGGCTATTTTATTTATATTATTAAATTTATTTCTAAATTATAAATCTAAACAATCAAAATTTTACATATTTATGATATGTGATTGGTACATTTTATTTATTTCTGACATGTTCTTTGGGTAAAGAAGGAAAAAGTATATTAAGTTCTAGATGTTTCTGGATGAAAATGCAAACATTTGGATTAATTAGTTACTTGTATGGCTTATTAGTTGTATAAGGACAATTGTTACATGTGGAAAACATCTAGTCACAAAATGTCAGAACTTAGATCTCTGGTTGCTTTAATTATGGGAGCTATCAAATGGGGTGATGTGTGATATTTACCACTTAAACATATTCTGTAACAAATGCTCCTTAAATTGAGATTAGCATTCAGGTAGCTCTTGATGACCCTTGAAGAAAATTCAGACATCTAGGTGCATTTATAGAGCATTCTTATAGATGAATGTTTGAGAAACCATTTTTGTCAACATGAATTTCAGATGGTTTTCAGTAAACTGAATATCATGCTTATATCAATTGTCATGTATCCAAAATTTTGTAGTAACTGGTGGATTTTGTTGAAAATATTGTGTTAGCGTTTAACAGGAGCAACAAGTAAGTTCTACGGTGCACAGTGCCTTCACATGGCCACTGAAGCCCAGTAAATGAGAGCTTGGCAGTGGTTGTGGTATGTGATTATTAGAAATTTTATGTTATTTCTGGTTTAGTTTTACATGATCAATCACCCAAATGAATTTTCTAGATATAATAATTGTAATGCAGAGTTTGCAAGGCTTTTCTTTCTATAATTTCTCATCAAGAACTAATCTTGTTTTTCACTTTTATATATGGAGACTGTTTTGTTCTTTGTGGTCCTGATTTTTTGTTTGAGGCGCTTTTTGGGGATTTCTCAGAGCTGGATTTCTGATATTTATTATACTGAGCAGAGGGCAGCAGTCGTTTATAGTATCTGTATTTTGTAATTTGGGACTGGCCAATAATCTATCCTGAAGAAAATATACTCAATTTATTAGATTATATTTTGAAGAATAGTACCTAAAATTGTGTTAAGACTGTATGCAAGCTTTTGTAGTCAAAATGTTGAAACCCAAGATGTTCATCAGATCTCTCAAGCTTTTTAGTTCCCAAAATCACTTTTTAGTTTTGTTTTTATTTCTTTTTAGGATTAAGGAATCAAAGCACTTCACATTTAGTGATTAATCTTGTTACAATTTATACTGCCAGCTTCCGAGCATTGGTCTGTCCTGTTTGTAGAAGAAAAATGTGAATTATCCCCATGTAGTTCCTGGGATGTCTTGCTGCCGCCCTACTTGACTGGATGAAGAACAGAATGTGTTGTTGCTATTTCAAGTTGTATGATAAAAAAAGTTGTTTGTTGACAAAAGTGTATCTAAAGTGATTTATATATTTTTTTCATTTTTGTGAAGAAGTGTCTGGACTGCTAAATTTATACAAATCTTCATTAGTAATAAATTTATTATTCTTTTCAGTACAATAGACAAAAGTGTTAACCTTTTGAACCTTTTCCCCTCCTGCTCCTCCTTTTAGGTTGAAATATTCTAGATTAATCTGAAGTTTGTTTGTCACCAGATATTTCCATAATTTCATTGACACATTAGAAATGTGGAACTTTCAAAAACCAAGGTTGATTGATCTTATCAGATAATAAGACGCTATTTTATTGTTGATGAAATTGTTCATTAAAAATGAGAAATCATAATGTTAATTCTGAAACAAAATTGCAAATCAATATACTGCAACAAACTGTCACAGATATTTTGGGACTTATTTTTGTCACAAGTTGCCACTTTGTGGTTTAGAAAGAACTTGAAACGTGTCAGTAATTTTACCATGGCCAATGATAATCATGTATTCTTTGAAATAACGGCAATTTAAAAACATTAATAGAAAATGGCCGGAACAAGTCAGGCCATTTAGATTCTTTTGTATATTATTCATAAGTGACTGATTTAAAGTCATTTGAGGTACTTCCACTCACAAATGCAACACTTTTTACAAATCGCTGGAAATGTACAAATTAATAACGTGATATATTTCAAAAAAATTACATTTGTGTAATTAAAAAAAAAACACCAAAATGAACTTTGTCATTTTTAACAGTTCAATTAGATCTATCTGTTGAGAAAAAAAATTAAAGAAAAAAATTTGGAGCCATTACTGAGAAAATGACATTTGAGCGTTTGTGAAAGTGCAGAATTTGGAGCTCATTTTAACAGAAAACTGTCGAGTTTTCAAGAAAGTTACATGACATTATTTAAAGCAATTATTAGATCTTACCCCATCAGTCATGTGTCTTCAGGAAACTAATTTAAAAAATAATGACTGGTTAACTAAAACAATATGGCCACTTTTTCAAAAGTAGAATGAACATGCTAATGGGGGTGTAGCTACTTACATCCACAACAAAATCATCAATGAAGAAATTCATTTACATACATTATTAGAAGCAGTTGCAGCTAAGGTACTGTTGTCTCTTGGATTAAAATATATTCGCAGCTTGTAGTAACTACCACAGTTGACTTTCAAATGGAAGAAATACTTGATCTTGTAGACCAACTTCCCTAACCTTTCATAATTGTGGGTGATTTTCATGCGCATAACCAAACATGGGGATTGCATAAATTTTGCACGAAGGTTAAAAATTAGAATCAATCTTAGAAGACTAATATACTTCTTTTAAATACCAGCAATGTGACTCACATTAATAACGTGATATGGTGCTGCCCTACTTAAGGTTATAAAACCTTTTCATTTTACTTTCTCATGTACATATGGAGTAATATATGTAGTATAGAGAAAGTTATGTAATGCTGCAAAATTTGATTTCAAGATTTAAACGGAAATATGTTTTGAGGTCTCTTGATACCAAAAAAGTGTTGTTCTTTTTACAATGTATCGCCTGAAGTATATGTACAATTTTTTCAAACTGAATAAATCCCTGTCGATCTGCCCCGAGTTAAAGCTCTGCGATTTTGAGAAACGTTCATTAATTTTTGGGGTACTATACATGAAGCCCCCGGACATTTTCAAAATTTTCTCAAAAACAGGTATACATTTTTTCTTTAAATTTCTTGTAAGAATAGAGTAAAATATACTTATAAAGGTTGCTTAGGTCTAATTTTCACTGTTAACTCTTAAATTTTCAAAAATTGCAAAAGTGATTTTTTTTCAGTGTCTTCCTACAACTACAAACTTGAAGACTGAGAGTTTTCCTTCCAATGAAATTTGTTGTCCATAAATAGTTCTTTCATTAAGGTAATGTAGATCTTTTTGACAATTTTAGTAGTTTTCGTGCAATAGTGCGAGCAATTTTTGCAATTTTAAAAAATAACAAAAACAAGATTTTCTCAAAACGACTCCAAATTTTCTCTTTAAATTTTTGCTTGGGGTAGGGCGAAATGTACCCTATATGATAATTTAAATGCCATATTGCTCTTCTTTTGTTTTTCAAAAATTACAAAAATGTAATGTTTTTTACTTGTCTCTCATGTCGGTAATATTTACATTTGAGACGATTCTTCACATTATTATATTTACGAGTACATGTGCTGTAAATAATGTCATATAAAGTTTCTCATAAACTCAACAGTTTTCTTTTAAAATGAGTCCTAAATTCCGCATTTTGAGAAACACTCAAGCGCCATTTTCTCAAAATGGCTCCAAATTTCTTCTTCAAACTTTTCCAATGGATAGTGCTAATTGCACTGTTTAATATGACCTAAAGTTCATTTTGGTGTATTCTTTTGTTTTTTCAAAAATGACACAAGTAATTCTTTTTATATCTCTCACGCCGTTAATAAGCACATTTCCATCGATTTGTATACATTATTGCATTTGGGAGTGGAAGTGCTTCAAATGAAGTTTTTCGAACTCAATAGATTCCTGTGAAAAAGAGCTTCAAATTTTGCATTAACAGTAATGATTAAACATGGCTTTCTTAAAAACGGCTTCAAATTTTTCAATTAAAATTTCTATTCAGGATGAGGTTTCACTATTCTTTAATATTCTTAAAGTAATATATCGGTTCTACAATTAGGAAATCGAAAAGTTGAGAAAATGTAAAAAAAAAATGTACTTTGGGCGACGATAGATGGCTAGAGGATGGGGGCAAGATTGTAAAGCCAGTCCACACCAAGGAAATTAGAGAACTTTGCCACGAGAAAGGCTGTGCCATTCAGTAGCACCACTAGTTCTATAGATCTTTCTATCTGCAGTTTTGACATTGCCCATAACTAGTCTGGATAACCAACGATTCAGTTGGTAGTGACCACATCCAAAAAAAATAACCATTCCTAGTGATGAGTCCCAGCTATTATATTTTGAACCTAAGTGGAAACTTAATTGTGCAAACTGGATCAAATTTTGCAAGATAACAGATAACAAATTAAAAGAAAATACATGGATATTACAGCCAGAAGATGTTACTATAGATGAAAAAATATATAATCTTCATATCATTATTGATGCAGCAAACTTTTCTGTTCCTAAATCCTCAGACAAACCATACGACAGGTTCATACCCTGGTCGAATGAGAAATGTAAAGAAGCACTCGAAGAATCTAAATGAGCCTTCAACAAATATAAGCGCCATCCTACTAATGCCAATGAATTTGAATTTCAACAACTAAGAGCCATCACTCACAAAACCTTCAAGGAATAGACAAATCCATCATGTATCAGATATATCTCTATCATGATTCAGCATACATCTATAACAGAATTATGGGATAGAATTAGAAGAATAAGAGGTATCTATAAATCTACTTACCCCAAGTCTACGTTTGATGAGAATCATAAAATTATCATCAACAATAGAAAGGTCGCAAATGAGCTACCCGCTTATTTGTTCAAGAAATTCTTCTGATAGTAATTATAGCAATACATCTCTGGATATTAAATATAATATCCCACCCAGAAAAATTGACATAAACAAGCCTAGCAGTCACTTTAATACTTCATTAGACACTCCTTTGATGACCGTGAAATTAAAAATCTAATAACAGTATCAAAAAATTCGGCAGCTAGACCTGACATCTTAAACACTTTCCTTAAGCAACTTCCTGATAAAGGACTCAAATACTTAATATTGCTATGCAATGAAATAAGGAACAATGGCTCTTTTTCCAAAACATGACAAACTGCAACTGTGATTCCTATTCCCAAACCAGGTAAGGACAACAGTAAACCGGAAAACTACTGAACTACTGCCCTATTGCACTCACCTGCACAATGTACAAGTTAATGGAAAAGCTTATTAATAAAAGATTATTATGGCATCTCGAAAAAATTAACTTTATATCCCCCAACCAAAGTGGACTTATGAAACATCGCTCTACAACTGATAATTTAAGCAATATTCAAAGTGAAATTTGCAATGCTTTCATCTCTAATGAACACCTTGTAGCAGTATGCCTTGACATACCAAAAGCATATGACAAGACATGGAGAGAATGTATACTTATAATTAAAAAACTGGGCATCAATGGTAAACTACTGATATTCATCTGTAACTTCATTACCAACCACAGAATCAAAGTGCGAATCAATGGATGTTGATCAGATGAGATATGAATCCAAAACGAGAATCCTTCAAGGATCTGTTCTAAGCGTATCCCTATTTATGATTGCAAACAACGAAGCTACCAATCTTATACCCCCCTCCTAAAATATTTCTATATGCCGAAGACATCACCATTACATGCAGTGGGAAAAACCTTGCAACATAAAATACAATTAACAATAAATAAGATAAATGATTGGACCAACACCTCTGGATTCATAATATCAAAAAGCAAATCTGAATAAATCATTTGTAATAAAATCAACAAACCCTCTAGAATGATTAATCTGAAAATTGATAATGTTTAACTCAACGAATCTATCATAGTTAAAATTTTGGGTTTAAACTTGTAGGAGAAACTTACATGGAAAACTCATATTAAAGCACTGAAAGCTGAATGTCTGTGGAGACTGAATATCATTAAAATGATTTCATCAATAAACTGAGATGTTGACAATGAAGTAATATCTAATACTTACCGAACCATTAAAAGGTCTAAAATAAATTATGGCTCAGTTATATACTCTTTCTGCAAAAGACAATAAACTGGGTAAATTAAAAGTACACCAGCCTTAGATTGGCCATTGGTGCCTTCCTGTACAAGCCCCTCAAAGAAACCCAATGGCCAAAATCCTGTTTGATCATAAATACTTTAATGAATTCCACAAACAACCATCCTACCCACGGCCCATATCTCTCCGAATCCATAATACACCAACAAGAATCTACCCGACTACTCCACCAACATATCAATTAAAACTCCCCCACGAGCCCTTAGAACTCCTCAAAATGCCAACAACAGACATATCGCTGGCAAAATATCTCAAAGAAACAACTAATCCTATAATATACCAAACACTTATCCGATATGTCTAGTTTTCTACTGCAAAGTTTTTCCAATTAGATCTGAATTAATTGAAATTTTAAAATCAAGTATCTCACATTTCACCATTTTTACTGTCTTAAGAAGTGCTATCGACTCCCTACAAAATAAAAATAATAAGGAACCTATCTGCCTAGACAAAATATCCATGAACTCACAAATAATTTCATCTGGAAAGTTTGTGACATATGTGTGGATTCCTTCCCATGTAAATATTCCAGGTAATGAAACAGCTGACCAAAAGCAGCAGCTGGATAAAATGAACAATGAACAAAACCATCCAAAATCCCACAATGATATTATCAAAATGTATAAACATTAAATAAAAGAAAACTGGAACACAAAATAGTTACAGTCAACACCAACAAAACTACATCAAATCAGAGAAGATATGAACCAGAACCAAGTTGTGGGACAAACAGAAGAATGCAATCATCACACAACCCAGAATTTGTTACAGGAGACTCACCCATAGTTATGTCTTCAATAAATCTAATCTAAACATTTGCATCTCATGCAATTCCCCATACACAATTCAACATGTGCTTCAGGAATGTTCTAGTACAGTAAAGAGAAGAAAATATCTGAAAATAACCGGTGATTTCGAAAGAAATCTTAATTCACTAAACTCTCAGGAAAAAAAAAACAAAATTAATTTCATGTCATCTTAAACAGTGCAATTAGCACCATTGTATGAAAAATTTTATCAAAAAAATTTTAAAAAACTGGAGCTGTTTTCGAGAAAATGACATTGAGCGTTTCTGAAAATGCGGAAATTTGAGCTCATTTTCACAGAAAACTTTTGAGTTTTTGAGAAACCTTATAAGACATCATTTAAAGCACACATACTCATAAATGCAATAACATGAATGAATCACCGCTTACGCAAAATATTAACAATGGGTCAATCTATTATAAGCGGTCCAGAATTTAATAAATGGGTTGCTCTCCCATCTCAAAAAAAATTCATATTTTGTACATAAATTTCCTTATGTTTTGGCTGTTCAAAAACATCTTTAATTTATTTTTATTGCATCGGGTTTACAAATGGCGGGATATTTTTGTTTTACACTGTGCGCCATTTTTCGCGTTTGTAGACATTTACTCTCATTCTAAATTATTCAGCTCTGGGTTGTCCTATCATTCTAGAATAAAAGGCATTGGATTCAGTATACTCTGGCCTACAAATCGAAATTTTATTTACCTACCTTCTGTGTTGTTATTTGAAAAATATTTGCAACCAAATACATGGAACGTGAATGAACTAAGTTCGATTTTCAGAGAGTAATTTTTCACAGAAGGAATAGAATCTGTCTTAATTTTTTCTGTTCTTTTACACATAACAGTATTGTTACTTTTTCTAAAATATCATTGGTAAAAGTAACGTAACCCTTGAAAATTATACCCTGTTAAAAATTGGAATTTGGGATTTTTTTCCAAATTTTCAACTGTAATATCTGTTGGGGGTTAAACCAGTTAAAAATCTGAAAATTGCACACATACTAGATCATTACGATACCAAACTTCAGTAAAAATTTCAACTTTTAGATTCAACTCAAAGTATTTTTTCAAAAATTGTAAACTTTCGCAAAAAAAAGACTTCATTTCCACATTGGGGATATGTTGTGACAAGTGATAATCATATTATTTTGAAGCCATTTTAAACTAAAATCTATTTTTATTTAAAATAATTAATTATTCTTTATTATTAATAAACATAAAAGTTGCCTGATATATTTTGAATATTACTTTACTTTAAATAAACTTACATCTTGACATCTACGTTTGTAATTGAATATATGGTAATTTTGGTTTAAAAGCTGAACCGGATAATATCAAAATAGTTTGTAAATGATAACAAATAAATGAATTCAGCGTTTTGTTTATTTTTCGGGTTTAAATTTGCCACAGAGTTTATTATTTTTGAACATTTCTTCAGAGATATGGATGATTGCACAGTACTCCTTAGGTGCAAATAAGCGACTGAATTAACAAACAATTCAAGAAAATCAGCAACAACATTCAGAAATAATAAACTGAGTGACTTTCTCTTTACCATGTATATTACTCCTTATATACGTAAGAATACAAAAAAGTAAAAATTGCATGTAAAAATTTTCGAAGAAGCGATACCACTGTGTTGGAGAATGTCAGCAATCTGACTCCTCTTCATAAGAATGAACTACCAAAATGAAAAGGAAAGGAACGGTGGAAGTTCAAGAAAAAGTGGGTTGCAGAATATGAACTAAGCCCACACAAAAATAAAATCACAGTTTAAATTTGACTGCAATGCAGATCTCATTAATGTCCTATACAATTACATAATATTACCATGATGTCACATTTTAAAACATTTATTATGGAAAACATATTTTTGCATGCAGCTAACAAAATTTTCTCTCAAATATGATAAGAAATACATTTGAACTTTTGAAAGTTGAAAAAGAACTTTTCTTTTGAAACCTTCAAATTGGAAAAAAGTGCTTGATAAAATTTCATTTCTACATGGCAATGTAAATAGAATTGGTAAAATAAAATAATTATGTTTCAGTGCTTCCAAGTCTAAATAAAATAAGTCTTATTACACTGCATGATTCAATTACTCTCTCATTATTTCCATCTATGTAAGTCTATACAAAACAACAAATCACACAGAAAGATTTCTGTTGGTTGCATTAATACTTGAAAGTGGAAAATTTATCCATTTGTACAAAGAAAATAAATAACTGAAATGATACATTTATCAATTGAAAGGAATGACAACTTAACTGTCATATTGCAATTTCTTCAATTATTCAAAAGTCCTTCAAGTGGACAAATACATGCTCTGTTCTTTACTCTATTTAATTAAACTTAAAATGTATTCAACACACTGAGAATGCATTCTTGAACTTTTCCATAACACATCTACAATAATCGTCCACGACACTCATTTGATCCACAGTAACAATGCAGAACCTTCCCAGGCACACTACCAACATCATAATTGTAATCCCATGTGAGTTCCGTGCCAGCACTTATGTAAGTAAGGGCAAAGAAAGCCACCCATGGAAACCTCAGATCGTGTGTATCCACAAAAACATTTTGAACAAATACATTTGGTGTACATGAATGCTAGAACAAAAAATAAAACAGTTTTAATTCACATACATCAAAGAGCATAGCAGACCATTTCTTGCTGATGTAATTTTATTAAACTTACATTAAGATATCGTCCAATGTTTCCATCATTTTTAGCATCCATTATGTAACAATATTCATCATCTCCATAATATTCACGAACAGATTTATAGGTGATCCTTCTCTCTGCTTCTTTTTTTGGACCAGAACCAGACATAACAGCAAATCGTGAAGGTTCACGTTCTCTTTGATCTGTTTTAATGAAAAGTGAAAAAGAGAAGAGTGATTAATTAATGTCATTTTAATCGTGAATTAGCTTCAATATGCATACATTCAAACTTTTTTTTTTTCCTTTCTTTCAAAACTACTCATACCTTCATCATCGTCATCACTTAAAGTGATGTAACTGGAAGAATCATCAGTTGATCCTTTTTTCTCAATTTCCATTTTCTTCAATTCTAAAATAAATTTGTGTATGTTAAGATATAAAATTTAAACTGCTAAACTCATGGAAACATAATTAAATTTATTGAGCATACCTCTGTCAAGGGATATTGGTTCATTATTTTTTTTCACTTCTTTCTTCATTTCACTTTGACTGTCTGTTGAGCTGTTACGAGACTTCCGATTCCGTAAACGAGTTCTGTAAAAGTAATTTTTTTCAGTGCATATAAAAGAGACTCGTCATTTGTAATGTTAATCTTTTAATTTGGAACATTCATTCATCTGAAATATTGATATTTGCAGAAACTACATAACCATAAATAATTCCTTATAATTTGCAATAATAAATTATTAAGATTTTTATTATAAAACAAAGGGTTAATTTATCAAAAACTCTATCACAACTCATCAGCTAGCATCAATAAAAACTAAGTTCAATGAAAAGGGTTGGAATCAGTCTGCAAAATAGAAGGGAAGATCTTAAAATTACTAATGTCCAAATTATTTCTTGGAATTAAGTGTTTGTAATTGCTACTAGATTCTCATCTTACTACAATTCCAATCAAAAAAAAATTGGAAGATGATTCACGTTATTTTGGAGAAACCTATGTGAGGGCTATGTGAAAATTGTAAGCACCAAAGTATTGACCTTGAGATCTGCTTGTATTTTAATGAATCCACTGAGCAACATGTGCAACAAGTAATGAAATGCTGCTCTTTGATATTTTTCTTTGAAAATTACCTCTTCCTTACTAACTTTTACAACCATGCTCGTGGTCAGATTTTGTGACTCCCAAGGATTCATATTCAGGGAGGATTCCTCTCCAAAGAACCTACTCAGAGTTGAAATCTGAGTATACTAGACAGATTCTGCAATTGTCAGTTAGATTACAATCTATTAAATAAAAATTTTCCAATTCTCAACTAGTGGGGCTACAAAATGGCACAGACTTTCTTGCAAAAGTTAGTTCTCATCTTTTAGTCTGGACCATAGACTTTTCATGGTATAGGCTAGCTTTTTTATAATGCCCCACCCTCTTCCCAGCTGCTACCTATCAGCCCCAAAATGACATTTTTTTTGTTGTTTTCTCAATTTTTCGGTCCCCTAATAAAAGAACTGAAACGGCTTCAAAAATATTACAAAAGAATAAAACATAGGCCTGTATGGAAATTTTTATTGAAAAATTTGGAAGCCGTTTTTGAGAATATGTCAATTTATGGGTTTTTGAAAATGAGCTATTTTGAGCTCATTTTCACAGAAAAGTTTTGTTTTTGAGAAACTTTGTAAGAAATCATTTGAAGCACTTGTTTCCACAAATACAATAATTTATGTCCATTAACGACATGAGAGAGATTTTTTTTTAAAATTACTGTTGTGTAGTTTTTGATAAATAAAAAGATAACATTAAAATGTTACATAATTTGTCACATAATTCAGGGTATTTAGCACTATCCATTCAAAAATTTTGGTACAGTTTTTTCGGAAAATGTCATTCATTACTGTATATGTGCAATTTTAAGCTCGTTTTCCCTGAAAACTTCCGAGTTTTCGAAAAACTTCATAAGAAATCATCAGTACTTCAAAATATAAATTATGTACTGAAATAACTCAAAAATTCAATAATGTGTAACAAAATATCCATAATGTAAATATTAACATGATATACACTGCAGATTCAAAAAATACTGGTACAGCTATGTGTATTGGAACTAGAGGTGCTACGGAATGACACAGACTTTCTCATAGTAGTTTTCTAATTTCCTTGGGGTGAACTGACTACACGGTTTTGCCCCATCCTTTTGCCAGCTGCTATCTAACGCTGCCAAAATGTGTTTTTTTTTAAATTTTCTCAATTTGTTGGTTTTCTAACTGGAGAACCGAAATATAACTTTAAGAATAATAAAGAAGAGTAAAACCTCATCCTAAATAGAAATTTTCATTAAAAAACTTAGAGCCGTTTTCAAGAAAATGGCTTTAAAGCCATATTGTAAATGTGGAATTTTTAAGCACTTTTCACAGGAATCTATTGAGTTTTGATATACTTCATTTAAAGCACATCCACTCACAAATGTAATAATGTATACAAATCAATGAAAATGTGCATATTAAGGGCGTGAGAGATATTTTAAAAAAATTATATTTGTGTAACTTTTGAAAAACAAAAGAATACCCAAAATGAACTTTACATCATATTAAACGGTGCAATTAGCACTATCTATTGGAAAAATTTGAAGAAAAAATTTGGAGCTATTTTTGAGAAAATGGTGTTTGAGCATTTCTGAAAAATGCAGAATTTTGAGCTTGTTTTAACAGAAAACTGTTGAGTTTTTGATAAACTTTATTTGACATTATTTCAAGAACATGTACTCAGAAATATAATAATGTGAAGAAATTACCTCTAATGTAAGTATTACCAATATGAGAGAAGCCAAAAAAAATTACATTTGTAATTCTTGAAAAAAACAAAACAAAAGAGTAATATGGCATTTATGTCATAATACAGGGTTCATGTGGCACTAACACTATCAAAAATTTAAAGAAAAAATTTGGAGCCATTTTTGAGAAATTCTTGTTTCTGTTATTTTTTAAAATTGCACGAAAACTAACATTTTCAAAAAAATATACATGGCCTTCATGAAAGAACTAATTATAGACAACAAACTTCATTAGAAGGAAAAATCTCGATCTTCAATTTTGTAGTTGTAGGAAGAGGCCGAAAAAAATTCAAACTTTTGCAATTTTCGAAAATTCAGACTTACCCGCGAAAATCGAACCTATGACACCTTTATAAGTGTATTTTACTCTATTCTTTTAATAGAAATTTAAAGAAAAAATTTGGATCCGTTTTTATGAGATTTTTGAATATGTCTGGGGAGTTTCATGTAAATTACCCCCAAATTATAAACAATGTGTTTCAAAGTTTTAACTCGAGCCAGATTGACAGGGAATTCTTTTATTTGGTAGATTGTACGGATGGTTTAGGCGCTAGTAGCGTTCACAGGCAGACGGACGTTTTGAAGAAAGAAAGAAAGAAAGAAAAAAAGAAAGAAAGAAAAACTGTTTCGTTATTAGGGGACCCCAAAACGTATTTCCGTTGAAATCTCGAAATCGATTTTCCGCAGCATTACATAACTTTCTCTGTACAACGTATATTACTCCGTATATACGTATGTATACGAGAAAGTAATGAAGAGATCTGAAACCAATCAGAATGCGGCGCTCCGGTCGGCAATTACTATGTAAGACAACCAGTCTGGCACAGTTCAGATCGGTTACTGTAGCTACAGTGGCTGGTTATCACGATTTAAGTGAGTTTGAACGTGGTGTTTGTAGTCGGCGCAAGAGATATGGGACATAGCATCTCTGAGGTCGCGATGAAATTTGGATTTTTCCGTACGACGATTACACGAGTGTACCGTGAATATCGGATATCTGATAAAACATTAAACCTCCGGCATCGCTGCGGTCGCAAAATGATCGTGCAAGAAAGGGACCGATGACGACTGAGGAGAATCATTACACGTGACAGAAGTGCAACCCTTCCGCAAATTGATGCAAATTTCAATGCTGGGCCTTCAACAAGTGTCAGCATGCGAACCATTCAACGATACCTTATCGATATGGGGTTTCGGAGCTGTGGGCCCACTCGTATACCCTTGATGATAGCACGACACAAAGCTTTACGCCTCGCCTGGGCCCGCCAACACCGATATTGCATTGTTGATGACTGGAAACACGTTGGCTGGTCTGACGAGTCTCGTTTCACATTGTTTCGAGCGGATGGACGTGTACGAGTATGGCGTCAACTAAATGAATCCCTGCCGCACGTCAACAGGGACTGTTCAAGCTGGTGGAGGCTCTGTGATGGTATGGGGCGTGTGGTGTTGCAATGATATGGGACCCCTGATACGCCTAGATGCGACTCTAACAGGTGATACGTACGTAAGTATCCTGTCTGGTCACCTACACCCATTCATGCCCATTGTTCATCCCGAAGGACTTGGGCAATTCCAGCAGGGCAATGCGCCGGCCAACACGTTCAGAATTGCTACAGAGTAGCTACAGGAACACTCTTCTGAATTTAAACTTCCACTGGCCACCAAAATCCCCAGACATGAATATTATTGAGCATATCTGGGATACCTTGCAACGTTCTGTTCAGAAGAGACCTCCACCCCACTCGTACTCACGATTTTATGGACAGCCCTGCAGGATTCATGTGTCAATTACCTCCAGCACTATTTAAGACATTAGACGAGTCCATGCCACGTCGTTGCGGCATTTCTACGTGCTCGCGGGGGCCCATGATATTAAGCAGGTGTACCAGATTTTTTGGCTCTTCAGTGTATACAAAAAAAACAAAACATTTGTGTAATTTTTGAAAGATCTATAGAATACATCAGAATGACATTTATGTCATGTTATTCAGTGCATATAATGCTATCCATACAAAAATTTAAAAGAAAAAATTGGAACCCTTTTAGTGAAAATCTTATTTTCAAAATTGCCTAAATTTCAAGAAAATTAAATTACAAGAAATTGCAAAATATTGCAAGAAATTTAAAAATTTCTTGCAAAATTACTCGAAAACTATTCATAATGTAAAACAAATTCTATGACCTCATTTAAAGATCTAATATTAGAGAAGAGATTTTATTCAGAGTAAAAACCTCTATCTTCAACAGTTGAAGGAGTTTGCTGGAAACTTCTAAATCTTTGAAATTTTTGAGGATGAAGTTAATTAAAAAAAGTAAAAATTTTGCTGTAAATCAATTTATCGGTATCAAGGACCCACAAAACATGGATTCTGGCTACACATGTTAGAGGAAGTACTTAACTCGATACAGGGACAAGATTTAACCACATTTTTGGTATCAGGGATCTACAATACTAATTTTTCTACTGAAAATTGCTGTTTTTCACAAGTTTTACATAACTTTCTCTATAGCACATATATAGTATGCAAGAAAGTACAAAATTAATGTGTTCTGATGTTCAGAAAATTAATATACGTTAGAAGACCCTTCAGTTTGATTTGAGACATACTAGGTATGTAACAAAACTACAGCATGGAAAGGAAAAAACCCTCCAACAACAATATTATGTTTTTCAGTATTGAAACACTTTTTTTTTGTAATAAATAAAAGTAGTAGTTAATGAAAAAAATTATATAATACAATGACATAAAAAAGTCCCTTTTTATTAAAAACGCAAAGGAGATAAAAAGTGAAATATTACATAATCCTTCTAAAAGGGCAATGAAGACACAACAAAGATATGTTTGTATCACATAGATGTGAGAAACGATAGGTTGCTTCCAAAGTAAGATATGAATCATGTGAATGTTATGATGTGAATATCTGATGAGCAAGACAATGGCAAACTATCTCATCAATCATTAATGGACTGTTTTAATTTTGATTTCACCATGGCCTTTGGCATAAACCTTAAACAGCCTACGTCTGGATGTCTTTAAAAACATATAACATTAATTAAAAAATATTTCATTACACATGGAGATCATTTAAAAATAATAATAATAATAATAATAATAATAATAATAATAATAATAATAATAATAATAATAATAATAATAGTGACTGATAAAAATATTCCATAAGTTAAAAAAAAAAAAAGCTCAAACACTTTGTGAACAAGATATCCCACAGTAGCACAAAAGTAAGCCCTTCAAAAATATTATCTGCTATTGCAATACAAATCAAAAATCAAAGAAATAGAAGTGATATTACTATTTCAAACTTTACCCTACCAACAAAGTGATGGTTACTAACAAATGCTAACTCGTTAGCATGGCACCTATTTGGTATTGGCAAGAGACTACCGACATCAGACTCAGTCTACTACTACCACTGTTACAAATTCTGTTCATATCACAAAAGATGTTATATTAAGCCTCTGAATAGATTAAGCAAATATGTGAATAATTTTGTTTAAAAAAATCATTAATTAAGCACTGGTTGCATATTGAAATAATTTTTTTTAATGTAATAGTTAGAGCCCGGAAGTTTGGCACAACGCCTTTTTATTATTGTTACGATTTTAAGACTTTTAACAAAAGAAATCACTTAATTGTCTTTTTGGAGTTGTTTTAGATTTTCATTTTGTCCTTTTTTCTGCCTATTTTAGCTTCTGACACTTATTTTTACAATTTTGCCCTTTTCTGTCTTTTTCATCAACATTTTGCTTTCTTCTCCTGGCACTGATTTCGATCAAGCTGGAAACATACCTGTAAGTCGAAGGCACAGTTGTTATTTGTCTTTCTGTGGAAGTGGAGGCTCCAGGACCAGGTAGTGTTAAAAATCTAAATGAAAAAGGAAGATTATACCAGTGAAGATTTTTTTTTCCCCTCTTTCTTTCTTTCTTTCTTTCTTTCTTTCTTTCTTTCTTTCTTTTTTCCCTTGATGCCGATAGGCTTTGTTCGCTCACAAGGAATCCCATCCTACTTTTGAGTATGGGCCTCCAATCCCTTTTGAGAACAAAACTCTGAATATGATGTACCCTTCTCAGTGCTGGAAATTACACAAGTGAAAAGAACAAAAAATATATAATTCGGCTTTCACTGATGCCATTTCAAGATTCAAAAGAGAGTCCACCACAGCATTTCGAACAGACAGTATCGCAAGTAAAACAAAGTCATAGTCATCATACCAGGTGGTCATGTGGAATGAAGATTACAAAGAAAAGATTGTTTCCTTACACAAGTGCAAATGTAAATTTCAAAATTAGAATACAACTTTTAATCATTTTAATTATTATTTTTTTACAATAATTCCTTTTAAATGTGATTTTTCATTATTTACATGCATTTATGCACCCCTACTTCAGCCAAAATAAAAGTCTTTTTGCATGCCAATTTTAAGTAAAACAACCGCCTGAACTTCCGGGCTCTAGAAATAATACGGGGTTTTAAAATCCGTTTCAAGTCCACTCATAAAATGGGACACAATTCTGTTGAATATTTGAATTTGTGTTGTATGCTTTTAGAACTGCTCAATTGTTTTGGTACCCCCACATCTACACTATACAACAACCATCAATTCAGGACCTGAAATGACTTTACACTATCATCAAGTGAGAAAGATTTGAGTAAAATATGGAAATAATGAATAGTAGAAAAATATCAGGAAGAGAAAACAAAATTAGTAAATGATCTTATTTAAATTCATCCAATTATACTACTGACTGTCCTTTTTGAACACTCCCTGAAGTAAATTAGATGCTAAGTAAATCCTCCAACTAAATTCATATCTTAATCTACTCACCTAATTGTTGATTCTTCTAGAGGTACTACATTAAGATGTTGATGCTTAATATCCAATTCAAAATCTGAATCGTGAGCATCTTGACTGGTTTCTCCATCTTCTTCCTCTTCAGAACCTGAATCTGTTGGAGATCGCACTACAAGCGAGGTTAAACAACACTATTCATGCAATAAAAATTCCTGATTAATACTTACGTTTTCTTACAGAATCAATTTGTTATTAACAAAGAATCATTCAATTAATTTGGTTCCTGAAGTAAAATTTATTTAATGATTTAACAATTAAATTTCGTTTACATTAATATATAATTCAGTTTTGAAACCATACTCAAAAGCAACTAAATCCAACCCCACAATTTCAAAGTGCACAAAAGCACAAGTTGTAAAATAAGCAACATTCACAATCTAACATGAATTAGGAGATATTTTACAATATGCTAAGACTCTTCAGATTCTTTTATTATAATATTTATTTTATTAATTTATTTTATTTTTTGTTTGTTCGAAAATAAAAAGTTGAATTTAGTAACTTCTGAGGTCGGACTTTGCCAGTTTATTGGTCTTGGTGTGTTTTAAAACTCAATTCTTTACTTCATGTACTTATGTGATATAGTACTTCCTTTAACAGAACACTGTAGAGCAGTTTCAACAGTGAATTTAAGAAATTTATTTAAACATTAACCCTCCAGCAGTTGCATCAGCAGTACAAGCACATGCAGCATTCAGTGCTGCACCTTTGAAATAAATATGTTTCTCGAGTTTTAATGGACGAGAGATAATAACTTAAGACTCTCAATTAAGCATATTTTACCTTAATTTGAAACAATTAAAAGAGAAATAGCTATCTTTTCAGAATGAAAGCATGAAACTTGAAAAGAGAATAATTGTTGTGATCTGATACTAGGTCTCGTCTACTTCCAACTTTGTTTTTATTTTCTCGCATACTACATTTGTTGACTGATTGATTGTTAGTGATACCAGGCATGTGAACTGCTAAGGTCATTAGTCCCATACGTGTAGTACATGTATTCCATTGGAGGTGTCTGTGATCTTCCCCACTGCTGGACGGCAAGATCCAGCAATGACTTATCGTCAGCTAGCGGGGTTTTCCCCAACCAGATATCTTCCACTAATGGAGCACCGCCCCAGCCAGAACAAGTTCTAAGATCAGCTCCCGACATGTGTGGTAGTGAAGTGCATGTTAGTGTATGTGTGTAAGTAAGGAGTGAGGATAGGACAAGGAAGAAGAAGGGAAGATCACATGTGGTCCATGGCCTGTTTGTTAGGGTAGCTCCGATATTTGCCTGGGGTTGATCAGAGAAACCATGGAAAACTACCCATCAGAGCAGCCAGCCACTGGAATTCTCCTCCAGACAGCAAATGAATTCAACCTAGCTGATGAGCTAGAGTCAAAAATCCTGTCACTGACTACATAGTGTACAGTAAGTTCTATATTTATGAAATGCTATCACTGATTTTTCGGTAGAAAGATTCGTATCGTAGGTTCCTGATCATGAGAAAGGAGAAAATTAGTGTTCCTATATGAAGTAAATGACCTTCTCTAACACATTGTATTGCCATTATCCATGTTTCGAGGGTTGTTGATGCCAAAAAATAACTTTATGGCATCATGTCTGCCACTGAACCAACTAAATCCTAAGCAGGATTTTCACCAAAATGGATATTTCCACATAGACCTGGTAATGCTGCAGTCTCTTGAATTTCAAAATAATTTTAATTATTCGGCATACTATAAATGAAGCCTCAAGGATATTATTAAATTTCAATGGAAAAAAAATCTAAATCAAATCAATAGAAAAAGTTGAGAGATGAACTCGATTTTATGGACAAAAAGGATAACGTTAAAATCATTAGAAATATTAACGACAGCAGAAAATTGTTGATTTTGTTGCAGATAAAAATACAAATTCAAAACATGTCTAACTCAGGGTATTTTGAATGTCTATTACCAAAACTAAATAATAAAATGAAATATCGATAAATAATTCAAAATTAAATATCTTTAATTTTGTGGAAACATGGTGGGTCCCTGACATTTTGAGTTCAGAATTTAACTTAAAGAATGTTATTATTTATAGAAACAACCATAATACTGCAAATAGTGTATAAAGTAGAGGTGAGGGTGTTCTTAGAGGTGTTAAAGATATTTTTCAGTGTTATGATGGAAGGATTCTCTGATATTGAGCAATTGAATGTGTCTGCAATCATAAAATTTTGATATTATAATTTGTGGCATTTATTTTCACCATTGATTGATATAGACATTTTTTATGCTGTATATGAACATTCTTGAATCTTTGAATTAGTAAATCAAATTTCAAATGATTGATTCTTGGTGACTTCAATCACCCATGAGTTCCTTGGGAGCTTGATAGACTGCCAAGTTACTTTGCATTTGTTGATAATGTTACATTGCACGAAAGAAACTGTTCAATGTTCCAGGCTTCCTCAATATATTTCAAGTTAATTTGTAAACGAGTACAAAGTGATGCTTGATCAGATTTTTTCAGATTCTGATGACTTGTCAAGACTCGTGTGCAGCAGAATCTGTTGTACCTGCTTATTCTTATCACCCACCACTTTCTGTAGATTGTTTCTGCTCAATGTAATAGATTGTAATGATTGTGATAGGTTGATTGATTGATTTTTTCGTGTTTCTGGGCACGTCAACTGCTTTGGTCATTAGTCCCATAAGTGTAGTGCATATCCCCCCCCCCTCAGGAGATGGCGGTGATCTTCCCCCGCTGGATGGCAAGATCCGGCGCTGACCTATCGTCGGCTAGTAGGGTTTTCCCCTAATCAGGACTCTCCCAGTTGGGCACCGCCCCAGCTGGGGCAAGATCTAAGCTCCTGACCGGTCTCCCAGAATATGTGGTAGTGTAGTGCATGTTTGAGTAAGTGTGTGTGTGTAAGGGGAAAAGATAGAACCAGGAAGAGGAAGGGAAGATCGCGTGCGGTCCGTGGCCCATTTGGTAGGGCACTGCTCTGCCATTCGCCTGGTGTTGATCGGAGAAACCATGGAAAACTACCGATCAGAGCAGCTGGCCACTAGAATTCTCCTCCAGACAGCAACTGAATTTGACCTAGCTGAAAAGCTAGTATCGAAAATCCTGCTGCCATCAAAACTTGAACCTTGGACCTCCCAGTCAGAGGCGCTGCAGTGACATTAGTTGATACACTGAGCTACCAATCCTGGCGATTGTGATAGGTGGGAATATGATTTTAATGCAGCTCAGTCTCCCAGAATGTGTGGTGGCATAGTGCATGTTAGTTAAGGGGGTGAGGATAGAGCAAAGAAGAGGAAGAAAAGATGCACAGTCCATGGCCCATATATTAGGGTAAAGGCACTGCACCAGCATTCGCCTGGTGGCGTCCAGAGAAATCACAGAAAACTACCAATCAAAGCAGTCAGCCACCAGAATTCCCCTCCAGACAGCGACTGAATTCGACCTCGCTGACAAGCTAGTGTCAAAAATCCTGCCACCAATAGGTCTCAAACCTAGGACCTCCTGGTCAGAGGCACTGCAGTGAATCGGCTGATGCCTTGAGCCACCTTTCCTGGTTGTGTAATCTTTAAGAGTCACACAAAAACTAATCATGCAGCACTAAGTGCTGCAACACGTCTGCCAGGGTTAATGTTATGATTATCAATTCATTTCATGCAAGAGTAATGCACTTGACATTACCTTTTCGATCTTTTTTGACATCTTTTGGATTTTCAAAAGTTGAGGAATCGTCATCATCTTCCACAACATCACTTTCGTAACCTTCTTTCAGGCGCTCCACTACTTCTATATAATCCAATTCAGCCAAGTACTCATCTCCATAGTTCTTGCCACCCTTAACAAAAACACACTAAATCACTCATTAGTTAGAACAAGAAGTATTAGTACATTTTATTATATTTCTCATTTCTTATCTAAAATATATTGTTAATTTAAATTACCTTGTATTTCACACAAATTTATGCAAAAAGTACTCAAATTTTCAAAAAATTGTACATGACCTTATTTCAAAATCTATCGTCATGAGACATATTTCATTCAGGGGGGGAAAATTGAACTTTTGCTAACTGAACACTAAACTAATTTATTTAAATAAATATCAGTTTCAAATTCAAGGGGCCGTGGCATCAACCAGATCAATTGGGGAATATCAATTTTGGAGAAAATCTGCTGCACAGTTTAGCCACTAGCATTAGTCAAATACAGACAGACCGATGTTTTGTCATCATTAGATTTTTTGGTATCAAGGACTTACAAAACATGGATTCTAGTTACACCATGTGATGGCCCTGTAATTTGAGTTTTTTTGCCAAAAATTTGCTGTTTTTTGTGTAGCATTACATAACTTTCTCTCTACTCAATAGTGAGGAAGTAAACACATTTCCATTTGTCCCTTTGAAATAAAATAAAATAAAAGAAGCTAAAGTACACAATCATATTTACAGTGGAATTTCCAAACAATCAACAACTATAAACAAGAATAAACATGTTTTATGTGCCTCAAGTAATTACCTTATTTTAACTGCAGAACACTTTTGTGTAATCTGGGATATCATAAGAGAAGCATAGAATTTTCAAAATATCCTAACTAACAATTTGTTTATTTCCATCTACTTATATTTTATAAAATAGAAAATGCAGAAAACAATAGTGTTCTTATTCTTAGTCTCACTGTACTCACTGTATTTTTACATTATAAATAAGACAGCTAATAACACAAAAAAAATAATAATAAACAAATAAAGTAATTAATTCATATACATTTTGTTGACAAATGACCTAATTTAACATTTTGTGATAATCTATCACCCAATTATTGAATTTCACTTATAAATACTTTCTTCGAGTAAAGCATTACTTGCAAAACAAGATTACATTAATGAATATGCCACTTAAAGGTTGAAAACTAAATATTAAACACCAGGAAAATATTGAAAGCATCTCTCTTTCCTGAATTGCACAATTTTTCACTCAAAATAGTTTTTTAACTACTCAGGTATTCCATAGTACTACTTAAACTATTCATGTATTATACTTTTGAGTACGAAATAGAGGTGCATGCCAAAGGCAACTGGAATTGGTTGCCTATCACCAAAAATCTACTTTGATGAGCAAACTAAATTTAAAAGCAATATATGAAAATCACCAATAATGTGTTTTATTTGTGTTCGACCTACAGATCAGGATGTTTAATTAGTGCTCTTTTCAGTTAAGTATAACATGACATGCAGAATGTTTGGAAATTCCATTTTTTGTGTAATAAAAAAAATTAAACTTACTTCATTAGCTCCTTGCTCAGTCAACAAACGCCCTGCATAAATGCAGATAAATGCACCATGAGGCACATCATTCAGACACCGTATTCCCCAACCACGGTTCTCAGTCTTGAACACTTGCAGGCGTAGCTGCAAAGGATGTTGGGCTACACGGTTAAAACACGTGCTGGCACACTTACACCTGCAAGGGTCAAAAAGCGTAACAAGACACCAATAGCATTAAATAACAGAAGAAAAACGGGAACAAGTCAAATGACAAACCGCATAATCCAATTTATGAATCCATTTAAAGAACACAAAAAAATAATAAAAAAGTCACTGTAACAGATTTAACATTATCTACATTTTTTTCCCTTTCTTTTTCTTCGACTTAAGTAAGTTATTTAATTATACAGTGTCAACTTGAACAGAAATAAATAATATAATACTTTTTTTCAGTTCTTACTTACCTTGAATTACATTCATATATGCCTGTCATTACAGGTTCTCTCAATCTTTTAAAATTATATCCTACAGAGTTATCCACTTTACCTCCAGGTCCATACGCTGTGCCTTGAATAGTAAGCTGCCAGCAGGCACATTTATCTTTATCCTAGGCAAAAGAACAAAGTGCGAACTAAAATTTTAAAAGAAATTACAAGGATTCTAAATCAATTATTCAGTTGTGATTATCTGCTTAAATTTAGAAACATTAATATATTTTATACTTAAATAAAAATGTATGTTAGTTGGAATTACGTTTTTTATTAATGTATTTTTTTAGTTTAAAATATTTATTTCTTAAGAAATTAAGCCTCTTACCATGGACTCAAAATCACAAAATAACTTCTATGCATCAAAATTTCACAAATGTTTTTTTGAATGGTGTATACTAGAATAATTTCTCACTAGAAATTATGAAAAGAAGTTCTCATCATTCTCATGAAACACTTTGGAAAAAAAAAAAGTCATTAAAAGGGAAAAAAGAGGAGGGAAAAAAAAGGGAGAAAAAAAAAAAAGAAAAATCTTTTTGAAAGAAATTATCCTCCAATGCAGTTTTTAAATTAATATTTGGACACAGAAACAGAAGTCCTACCTGACAATCATCAGTGCAATCACAACTAACAAGAAATTCTGGATTGGTATTAACATTAACACCTTCCATAGGTAAACGAACAGTTGAGTATTTAACATATTCTGGTTCGGTGTGATCTCTATCATTAACACATGGAACTGGTACATTTTCACAACCATATGACAAATCCTGAAACAAGACCAATACCACTTCACCAAATATAAATAAATTAAAATTTTACCATGAAGCAATATGTACATCATAACGAACTACAATCATGTTTAAAAAAAATACAGTAAACCCTTATTAGCATTTTCTCACTTAACACGAATTTTACAGTAATCTCAACAAAATTTGGGTCATAGTAAGGAAACATACACATACAGATAAAGAAATACTGATAAATTACAAAAAAATGGATAACACAAATTTTATAATACAGACGACTCCAGTTATAGTGAACTAGTCGACTCCAGATATAGTGAACCTGAACTTCAGCTATAGTGAACATAGGAAACAAGTCCTGGAAGTTATTAGTATCTGATATGTTATTAGGTGAGTAGAAGGGTCTTCGGAGAGCGGGACGGTGTTCCAACAGTGGAAGAGGCATTTAAAGGTGTCAAGACTGCATTACGATACTTAGAAACAGAGGACAATGCAGAATCAAGAACGGAGAGAGCACGATCTCTGGCTGGATAGGGATTCAGAGAAATTACTAATGAAAAATGAGCGAAGCAAACAATTGAACATAATTTATTTTTAAGAACAAATGAAGATATTGAAATTTTCAATTCATGCTGTTAATGAATTTTGCTGTACCTCCATACTAATAAAATCAATCATTGTGGAGAAATTCTATTTAATTTTGACATCATCAGAACATTATGTACACACCTTTCCGTCTCTTTGCCAACAGCATGTGGAGTCCTTCAGGGATCTATTTTATGCCCTATTCTCTTCCTACTATACATAAATGATATGTCCTCAACTATTCGAAATGGAAGAACAGTTCTCTTTGCAGATGATACAAATATTCTTTGCAATAAAGAAACTGTAAATAATACAATGTCAGATGTTTCAAATTGGTTCTGTAATAACAAATTAATAGTTAATTAAAAGAAAATGGTTTTAATGTAATTTTTCATTTCAAATAAACAATTCTGTACTCCACTGAAAATGAACGGTTTACCATTGACTGATGTTAGGCAACAAAATTTTTAGGTCTCTCATTTCAGTTCAACCTCAAATGAAACGTCCATTTAAATAAATTGAACACAAAATTAAGTTCATTATGCTACACATTCAGAATTCTTTCAAATTCAGTCAGTCTTCATACTGCTCGTTATATATATTACATGAATGTTCATTCCCGCCTGAAATATGGCATAATATTTTGGGGAAATACATCTTATAGTTCCCAGACTCTTAGATTACAAAAAAGAATTGTACAAATCCCACCTACATGATTCTTGTAAGCCTCTCTTTATTAATCTAGGAACATTACCATTACCTTGTCTGTTGATCTTCGAATCAGTGGTTGTTGTCAAAAATGATTTGCTTAAGGGTGGCAATATATTTTCAGAAAACGCCAATGCCCACAACTATAACACTCAATGTAGTAATCATATTCATCAGGTGACAGTCTCAACAGCTTATTACAAAATATTCACATACAATACATGTACATTATTTTACAACAATTTGTCACATTGCATTAAATGTTTAAATTTGATGGAAAAGTTTAAACCCCAGGTAAAACCATTTCTGCTGCATAACTGTTTCTATACAATTAGAGACTATACTGAGCATCAAAAGGAAAGTAACATTAATTTTAACAGTGATATTTAATGTATTATTTACCATTTAGACTGTATAATTCTAAACAACCTGTAACAAGTATTGTACCGCAGTTTGTGGGTCCATGACCCCATCTCTATCAGGTTTTTCATCCAGTTTCCCTGATCCTTTGAGCAAATGTTGAGATGGCCCCTTGTTTTGCTTCTGGACATGTAGCTTCATTATCTGTGCATGTCTTCTAGAATTCAGTGAGAAATATAGTTATTCAAATTATCATTCTTCGTGTTGTCACAGCAGTAAGTATTATTCCTTGTCGAAGGACATGATGAGGGATAAGAACCCAAATTTATTGCTGATTTACCCTTGAAAATAGATTTTATTACATCAGAGCGAATATTTTGTTAACAATCCTAGTAAAAAACGCTCATTTCCTTCTGTATTCAAAATTCAAGTAGTATATGTCTTAGGATAAGGATCACAGAATTTTGAAAACATGCACAGAATTCACTTCTTCCCATAGCATGTCACGCACAGTTTTTACTGTTTTTGATATTAAATAAATAGTGAACCAAACATGTGAGTCCCCAGAAGTTCACTATACCCAGAGTCGACTATACAAACACTAATTATTTCAGTTCCTTGCGATTCATGTTCACCAGACTTTATTGTAATAAACAATCTGAAACTGGCATAATTTAACCATTCACTCCAACTTAATTGCAATTACCTTGATATTGATGAAGCCTGATGGCATCACAAACTCAGCAAAGCAGTGCACCCAAGAATCATAATCGAATAAATCAACAGATAATATACTCTTTGATACCCGCAGGTATCGGTGAAGTTCTTCCATATTCCTAACCCGCCTACCACAAGGAGTTCGATAAACAACAATTTTTTTCCCTTTACATCTGGTGATGTGTCTGTAAAATTAGAATAAATCTGGTAAAAATTCAATTTAATCTCACAGCAATACTATCAGTATTAATTGAAAGGAAAATCTGGCACAATACCTTTGCCAACCATGTAACTGGGGAAGTACTAAAGGATTGTACCTCCTGATTTGACTTGAATCATATTTTATTCCATCAATACAACGATGTCCACATTGATGAGGAACAAATCTGCGGGGTACGTGTGTTGGATTAATGTAAATACTCTGGAAAAATAACATGCCAAGAAACAACACATTATGAAGGATTTTTAATATTCAAAATGAGATTGAAAACTAAATTAATAATCATCTGAAATTTGCATTAAAGATAAGAATATTACTGAATACTAACTTCCACATGGCCAGAACTCATTTCTCTCTGTGATTGAAAAAGGAGGGCCTCCAAATGATCCCGGCTACTGTCAGAACGCTTACTGGTACTTTTCTTGGCTACAGCGCGTGATGGTAAAGACCGCTCTGAATTGCGGTACTCGTCATATACTCCTGAACAAAAAGAAAAAGAAGGATGAAGCTGTCAATATAGCATTCCCCTAGTACCTACGAAATTCCCTTCTATGAAAAGAAGACAAAAAACAAGAGAAAAAAGTTGCCTGCGTTTTATATTCAACAGGCTGAAATAATAGAATCCATCATTATTTTTTAATTAATATTTATTGCTGTTTAATTGTTCAATTAATAAATGTTTAATTTACAATTACTTAATGTTCTTTACATTTCAAACTATTTATACAGCAAAAATGAAAGAGGTGTCAACTACCTACATAGTACTGAGAAAGATACTGAAAAAGTAAAGGAGTACACATACATCAAGAGTAAGATCACTAGTGCAGAAGGAAATATATATTTGCTTTCAATGGTGTAGTATATGGAGGCTTCATTTCATATATTACAATAAATGCAAGCAAGGGATACATTGTCGGATTTGAAGATCAGCAAAGAACAGAAGTGTCTGATCTATGGTGCTGTAGAAAGTTTTTCTAAAATTTATTTATTGATTGATTTATCACATGGGTTATTTTGCAGAGATACAAGCATTGGACACAGTTCCCCACCATAGGCATCCTTTGAAGCCTTCCTCCGCCAAGGGTCTAGAGGGTACCTTTATTGAACATGCATGCCCTGTGGCGTCACCCTTTAAATGCAAGAATATGACATTCTTTCTCCGCCAGATGTCAGTCTTGTATCTGAGTTCTCTGGATGTTGAGAACGTGAGATCTCGTTAGGACAGGAAATTGCCGGAGGGATTTAATTTTGCCGAGCACCTGCTAGTGTTCTATTATATGCCATAAGCATGACATGACCTCTGTGGGATTTTCTGCTCTTCGAAAATCTGTGCATTTCAGCCAGCCACTGAGGGCTTAAAGGCCAGTAAGCTAACCTCTTGCCCACCGAGGCACACTGTAGAAAGATGAATCAAGTTAAATGGTGTTATGGCAATAGTGACCAAGTAGGAAATTGAAAGAGAAAAGAAGAAAGAAAACTAGGGAGAATTTTAACAGCAAGAAACAATTAATCAAACAAATACTTAAGATAATAAAGCAATGTTGAAACAATAATGGAAGGAAAAAGCATTGAGGAAGAATAGAACAGACATACATTCAACAGATTATGAACAACATAAAAATGTAAAACTACAGAAAATTGAAGGAGCATAAGTGAGATGTGAGAGTTGCTGCCCGTCAACTTTCAAAGAAATAAAAGCCTAATTAATCATTATTGGCAAACTGTTTGTAAATAACAACCTTCTCACAAAGGCCTTTCCATATTCGGCTAGTAGTCTCCACATTTACAGCATTACGAAACAGTTACTTACATTGGACACAATGCAGTAACTATTTCTAAATAATGATCTTTCTTCAAATATGAAACATGCATATCATAACAAAAGACACATGCAATGTCACAGGCCTTGAGAGACAGGGGCATAGGGTAGTGTCCCCAAGAATGTATTACGGGGGGCATACCAAGTCCCTTTTGTATCTTCACCCTTATACCCATAAATTGTCCTTATCTCTTAATAAAAAAATCCATTAAGCTATGCTATGGGGCATTGGACTACAGAAAGGGCACTATCGGGAAATGTTCCCCTATTCCCATAAAAGGGTGTAAACACAAAGATGGGCATTATAGAAGTTTCTAGCTTAGGCCCTTCTCAGCTAGAATTACCTTGAAAGTATGGCTTGGGGATAGGAGAATTACATTATTCCTTTGTAATTTTTGAAAAGTCAGAGAGTTCAACAAAAATGAGAGCATTCTTTTACTCTTCCCTAGCTCTACCCATAGAAGAAATTTGGAGTGGTGTTTAATATTTGTTTGTTTTTTTTTTGTTTGTTTGTTGTTGTTGTTGTTTTGTTTTTTTTATAATTTGCATTTAACTTCAAGAAGAAATTATGTGAAAACAAAACTTTTTTTTTAAATGCGTTCTGTGGAACATCCTCAAATATTGTGTCACAAAATCTAAAAATAAATAAATAAATAAATATAGGCACAAAGGAAGCTGAAACTAAAAAACAGTCAAAATTACTGCTTCTGTTCTAGTGTTAATCCTAAATAATTACGCAAATATGATTTAATTGCTCTTCAAACTTTTGAGTTATTAATGGTGAACTAGCTTAAGGGGAGAAAGACATCCCTATCTTGCTTATGTTAATTTTATGATTTTTAGGTACACATATCTCAAAAACTATTTTACTTACAGGGTTGATTTTTTAAAAATATTTAACATTTAAACCTTTGTTAATGTCAATCAGCTCAAAAATCTGATATACAGTCATTTGTTTTTGAACAGGAATTTTTATTAAATTATGAAAAAAAATTACACATTTTTTTAGTTTTAATATTTTTTTACATTTAAATGGCCAATTTGTTTGGTAATTTTGTTGCTTACTATGACTTTACAAACAATGTAGATAGTGCTATAAAAAAATTAACATGTACTAAATTTTGCATGTACTCAATCACTCAGTGCATTTCGGTTCCATATTTTGGGTCATCTGGAACCTAATTGTTTCCTTTCCTTTTAGCTTAACAATTCTTTTTTTGTTTTAGGAGATGCTTTATTTATTTTTTTGCATTTGCATGTTGTTTGGCAATGGAGGATAAATTTGGTATTTCTTTCAACAGACGTTGCTGATTATTTCAACATTACAATTGGGTTTTATTTACACAACAATACTTTATTTCTTTTCGTATTTACTTTGTGAATATTCACAATTACTTCTAAATCCGTACAGCTATTTAAAATACAACTTCAACAATGTAATTACTTATATTCTTATTCACAACAATAGGCGTTTGATTTAGAATAAACGCTAGATGTGAACAGTGAAGCCATGAACTGCAAACAATATCTCAAACTGTGCAAATATCTAAAAAAAAATTTTTCCCATTCTACATTCCTCCAAGAGTTCTTCGTCCGCTCTTTATATGCCTGGCTACTGCATAGTTCCTTTAAATATTATTTTTAGGGACTAAAACATAGTAAAACATGCATGAAATATATATATCAGCATGTTCAGGAGAAGACTTAGAATAAAATGCCGCAAATTACGAAAAATCAATTTTTATTACGATTTTTTCATGTCCTTCTCCTGTTAAGATTAAGCTAGCACACCACAATTGGTTAACACAACAATAAATATACCATCTCGATAGAACAATTTAATTGCTGCAGGTGCACCCGACAGCTCACCATTAATTACGCGGAAGTCTCAAGAGCAATAAAATTAATGTTTGCGAAATTAATTAGCAATTAAGTAGTTTTACAAGACAGCATTTGTTTTTTTGGTAAAAGATTGTGGTGTGCCACCTTAATCTTAACCTAGCTCATCATTCATTACTTGGAAGTTTGAAAAGCAATTAAATCAATTTTGTGTAATTAATTAACAATTAAATAGTTCTAAACGGTGGCAAACGTGTTTTGTGGTAACCGATTGTGGTGTGCCAGTTGAAATCTTAAGGGTTAATTCCCCATTTCAAAAAATTGTACATTATTTAAAGATTAACTTTAAACGATCGATTTTATTAAGAAGAAAATCTCATATTTTGAAGGAATTAGGGTCCATATTTATAGATAGACCAATTTTTGTAACAATTTACTTTATAAGTGTGCAAGAGTTTCAAGAATTGTTGTCCCAATCATCAGGCTGTAAAATTGAATGATAAAAATATGGTAAAAAGTTTAAAATTATTTATCATACAATAGAAAAATAGAGAAATTATAGTATCTATTGCATTATAAATAATTTTAAATCTTTTACTATATTTTTATCATTCAATTTTACAGCCTGGTGATGGGACAACAATCCCGGAAACTGTTGTACGCTTATGACGTAAATTGTTACAATTTGTCTGTTTATAAATATGGATCCTAATTCCTTCAAAATATATAATTAATTAAAGAGACACTAAATAGGTGAAATAAGAAAATCTCATCTTCAATAATCATCTTCAATCTTCATCTTCAAGAAGGGAGCAAAAAAGGCAAATTTCAAAAATGAGATTTCACTTTAATATCGGACTTGCATCTTTTGTATACGCGAATTTCGCTCTATTTGATCAATTATGTTTTAATTTGGAGCCATTTTTGAGAACATTTGGTAGTAAATTCCTCTTGGTTGTCCAGGTGATGCCAAGTCAAAAGCTGTGATGCCTGTGATACCACGTCGAAAGTTGGTCTGCCCTGCCTAGAGGAAGTCCATGACAAGACGGCCGAAACATCGGCATCACAGCTTTTGATGCGGCGTCACCCAGTCAGCTAAGAGCATTCGCAGAACTGACCAAGCAAGCCTAGTAGTCCAGTCAAATGGTGCTCAAAAAGCGCAAATGCCGGAAAGTTTTGGTGTAGTGTTGATATTTGGTTCCTGTATTCTTTTGGGATGTCGCTGAACATGAATATCAGGTTTGCCAACAAGAATTTTGCCTGGAAACACATTTTTTAAGCACAAAATATGTAAAAATCATGATTTTTTTATTTTTCTAAAATAACTCAAAAGCCATCAATTTTTCATAAATAATGGCCCTACATGAAATAAAAGAAGACAAAACTACCTACATTTAATGTCAGTAAGATATTTTTTTTCCAATTAACAGTTTAGCCATGAGAGCCCCGCAAAATTTGGTGATATATGCAAAACAAAAAAACTGGAATAATCTCACATTCTCTCAATATAACAAACACTATCTATTTTTTGTAAATTTTAACCTAATATGAAATGTGTACAATTAGTGTACAAACTATGCCTGGATGTTACTGTGAAAATGGCACAAAATCTCCCTCCTGCACTACTGCTCTTATGTTTTTTTGTTTTGTTTTTTTATATCCAATAAAGTTGGGTACAATTAAATATGGTTCCCTTGTGAATTAGTTTACATTTTAATTGGCAAAAGAAAAGATTTTAATTGATGTGAAAAAGGAAATTAACATTTTGGAAGAAAATGGACAGTATTTCATTATACATTCATACATTACATATACATTCACTATATACATTATATACATGCATTAATCATTACACATAACACATATACACATTATACATTCACTGTTGCATAGGTTTCAAAGCCCCTGTTTTTCATAGATATCTGCTCAAAACAAATGGCATTAGCAGGACTTCTATTACTATAACTCTTGAATATTATGTTTCTAATGATTGGCACTATCTAATATCTTGAAAAATATCCAGTTCCTCTTCCATTGGTTCGTCAGGTTCAATGGCTTCATCTTGGTTTCTTGTTTGAAGGTCCATAACTCACCTTTCAGTTCATTTTTCATTGTCATATCGTCACAATACTTCGCAATTGAGACACATTATATCATTAAACTCTGCCTTCTTTCAGTCCCTTTTTTGTAGTTTTTAGAACATGTGCAGGAAACAAACTTCAATAAAACTGACGGAGCAAGTGGAACTAACAATTTGTCACAGGTGCCAGGCCATTTTTCATTATTTTCCACCTCCACTGCTCTGGATTTTTTCTACTTCTAGCCATTGATAAACTCTTAAAACGTATTGATGCTCTGCAGCTTCAAATGGTGGCAGTACAGTAATGTTTGCCTTGTATCTGAAGGTAGATTTAACAGACATATCTCACCTGACTGAGTAAAGTCAGGTTCTTCCCACTGGAGCCAAATAGTGAAACCAGAAAAAGTTCACCAACATCAGCAATCATCTCATTAGTTCTGTTGGAGAATTTCAATGATTTTATACTCAACAAGATAGTGTTCTTGATCAGTCAGAAATAAGTTTTTCCATACTTGACCAATGCCGAAGTGCTTTTGCAACAACTCTTTGCTTGTAAGAAAACAAAGTTATTGGTAATTGTTTCATTTATAGGGATAAGGGAAAATGTGGGTAAAGAAACTTTGTCTTTCCCAGTTTTCAAAAAGGATACATTTGCATGCTTGCAGAGAGCTCTCATTATTACTAACAGATCTACAACTGCATCCTCACCAACTACAATCATGATCTCATTTGTTCAATCTAAGGACAAAACTGCATTCATAGTCAGTGTCTGTGACTTCCTTCACTTGTTAGCATGTCAATTTTTCTGATAAAAACTTTGCAATCAACATTGCTATTAACCATCTTTTATTATTAGTGTTGGCAAGAAAATTTTCTTGAGATGCCTTATGCATTATTGTGTCATCTAACACTACATACACAAGTTTTATAGACCTGTAACTTCACTAGACACTTCAGAGTAGCCATAAAAAACAACTGCTGCTAATGATTGATATTTTGACACAAATTGAACATAATTGTCACAGAGAGACTTGTATCAAAAAACTCTGATATAAAAACCTGTCAATTATTAGATATCGAACTTGGATACTGAATTGCTTGTTTGTTATTAGTTTTTAAATGCTTTATAGAGATTGTTAAGGTCTGCCAACAAAGTTTGTGTGGACCCTCGCTTTTAAGCAAACAATTTGTATAAAAAACAAACATTTTTCAATTCTTTCAAAATATCTCAAAACCCATCCAGAAATAAAAAGTACACTAATGCCATTTGAATATAGCAGATAAGTAATGAATATAGTCGATGAAAACCAAGGCCTTCAAAACACACATCGGTGGAGGTGCAGTCCATCTTCTTCCAAAATGTTAATTTTTTGTTTCACATAATTATTTCCCTACTTTCCTTTTTCTAATTAAAATGTCAACAGATTCACAAGGCACCATATTTATTTGTACTCAACTTTATTGGATGTAAATTGCACACTTGGAGAGTGCATAGAGAGAGGTTAAGTGCCATTTTTTACTTTCACATTTAATTATAACTACAAAAGATACTGTTATATTACATACGTTTTCTAAGTAATTTTGCAAGCAAGTTAGCATTCCCTAGCACAAAACTGTAGTTTGTGGAATTTGGTAGACCTCATTCTATGAAACTACATGTATGAAACTATGAAGTTGTCATTTCATCTTGTAATTATCAGTCAACATTCTTTTAACTCGGTGTGCCTTCAGGGCGGATGAAAGGAGAGGAAATATGCACAAGTCCTTTGATATAAATAAGTTTCTCCATCCTTGAATGAACTGCAGCTTAAATTAAAGCATCTTTCTATTAGAAATGGCTGCAGAATATATACTTTTCAGTTTGTTGATATATCTTTTATTTTATTTCTCTAATACCTACCTCTTAATTTATATTATTTTTACAAAATATTGTAATCCTAAATTAATTATATTATAATAATATTTTCTTTGTATAATTAATGTATTAATAATGTAGCAAGCATTATTAAATTAATTTAGTCACTTTTAATTATTTTTCTAAATCATTTGCGTTCAAAATAAAATTACTCAGACTCTTGGTTAATTTGTAAAACAGAAAATTACAGCTTCTCCGTCAAAAAGTAATTGGAGTTAAAAAATTGAAGACGACAATCTCATGACCAATTATAAGTTTTAGGGCTCAAATTATGAAAATCATCAACTCTTAAATATAAAGGCTTCCCTCTCACTTTCCTCACTTTCTACAACCTTCAATAAGAGCATGCACAAATGCAGAACAAAAATTATCAAATCAGATCACAAACAACAAATTCCAAATAAGAATGTTTCTCTGAAAAAAGAGGCTTGCTTAGTATTAGTAATTTCTTACCTTTCATTGTAGATCCCAGAATTGTGATAGTGACTTTAAAACATAGAAATGAAACCTTTGTTAGAAAACACGCACAGAAAATTGAAATTCCAAAAAAAACAAAAAACTGAAGAGGAAAAAATTTTGACAACTGCAAAATTTCGGATAACTTCATATTAGTTTCTCTATTTTCTAAAGAACAGTTGGGACTCATATCATATATTTCAAAATACAGTGAAACTCCATTTAAACGTTTCTCACTTATATGTTGTTTGTTATGGGGGGGTCCTAGGATAAATTCCTATAATTCCCAGCTAAATTATTTCAGTTATGCGTTTTACGTTCATACATTTTTCACACTACATTTTTCACACACGTTCTTAATAGAAGTGCCTTTAAGACAGCATAACGTTCAAATGATCCCAGTGAGGTGCGGGGCGACCCGCACCGAGAGCTCAAACTTGTGTTACTCTAGCGCTCCCGCGGAGCGACCTGTCGCTCGACCTCTTGAGTCGAGTTCCCATCAATGGAATTTGTAATAAATAAGCTCGACTCGGACTAGCTGAGGGGGCCAAGACCGCGCGAGCCCGCAGGGTGGGAGCGCAAAGTCAGCTGCCGAGCCACCTCCGGCAGAGGAACTTCGAAAAATGTCAGTCGGGTGCGTACAGGAGCTCTCTCAGGGTCTCGGGAGGGACGGCTAGCTCCAAGGGAAGGTCAAAGCGTCCTTGGGAGAGAGTAACGACATAGATGACTAGTAAGTGAGAAAGTTTGTGCACTGACTGTCTCACTCTCCGAAGGCCCTTTTGCTCACTGTAATAACATTGGAGAACCTGTCCATAGTGGCGTAGCACAAGCAATTAATGAAACTGATCGCTTTTCCGGGCGGCGCGGCGGGTGTCGCCAGGCTGTGGGGCTATGGCAGGTCGTGCGCTTCCTGTCACTCACGTGAAATCGAGTCGCATACGGTCATCAGTAAGGTCCCCATTGCGTGTCCGTTCTAACGAAAAAGAGTGGTAGAGGAAAAGGCAACCCCTCTCAATATCTGATAAAATAAAATTTTTAAAAGTTATTCGGGAGAGTGGCAATAAAAAAAGGGTAGATATTGCTAAAGAACTGGGAAAACGATAGTGCAAAAATACTGAGTTTTTATTTTGCTCATAATATTCAATTTCAGTTATGTGTTTTTCTCACACATTATTTCCCTTCAGTCCCCAGAAAAACATATAAGAAGTTTTACTGTATTATGAACAATAACAGAGGTAAAATTGAATTATGTATTTTATGGGTCACTGCCAAAAGAAAAATTGAAGAAAAATAGAAAAAAAGACTCCCTATGGCTAATAAAAATATTTGTTCAGAAAACAAGGTAGCATGATATTTCATCAATGAAAAAAATAATTTACGAATACAAAATATGAAAAGTTGTTTGTTTACTGGGACTCTAAGCAGTATTCATACTTTATTTCATAAAATAAATTACCAATCTAACAAATGTAAGTTTTCATAAGTCATTTTGCCAACCATTTAGGGATTGAGATGCAGAACAAAAATGTGTAAAATGGCAAAGAATTGGGTAAGCTTAGTAATTATTGTGGTAAATGAAAATATGTTTAGAGTGATGTCAATAAAACTTGTGCCTAACAATGTTCAATGTCAATTATGCATTGCACGAATCAAGAAGGTTTTATATTAATAGTGTACCCAAAGGAGGAAGCTTCATTATGAACTTTGACTTGCATAGCAAAGCATCAGATATGACTTAGAAGTGTTTAGTACTATAAGAACTTTGGAATAAATCAACAATCAACAGACTCAACGATGTTACTTGATAATTGTGTAGACTAGAGACTTGTCATGAAACTGACCGCACACAGTGATGCATCTAATCAACTTATAAGATGAGATAATATATACATTGTCATTCTGCTTGCAGGTATTTGTTGTACATGCTTACAAAAATACCCCAGTGCTAATATGTTGGCTAAATCAATCCACACTTCACTTTTAACACGAACTTAATGTCATATTAAACAGTGCCATTAACACTCTGTTGGAAAAGGAAGAAAAAACTTGGAGCCATTTTTGACAAAATGGCGTTAGAGCATTTCTCAAAATGCGGAATTTTGAACTCATTTTAACAGAAAACTGTTGAGTATTCGAGAAAATTTACATGACATTATTTAAAGTTCCTGTACTCATAAATATAATAATGTGAAGAAATCGCCTCTAATGTAATATTACCGACAAGAGTGTCAGGTCAAAAAAATTATATTTTTGTAATTTTTGAAAAAGCAAAAAAATAGAGCAATATGGCGTCTATGTCAGCATATGGGGTACATTTAGCACTACACCTAACAAAAATTTAAAGAAAAAATTTTGAGCCATTTTTGAGAAAATCTTGTTTTGTTATTCTTTTAAATTGCAAATATTGCATGCACTATTGCACGAAAACTACTAAAATTTTTGAAAAATCTACATGACCCTATTAAAAGAACTGACTTTGAGCAACAAATTTCTTTTGAAGGAAAAGGCTCTATCATTAATTCTGTAATTGTAGCAAGACACAAAAAAAAATTCAAACTTTTGCAATTTTCGAAAATTCAGAGTTAACCAAGAAAATAGGACCTATGCCATCTTTATAAATGTATTTTACTCTATTCTTACAAGAAATTTACAGAAAAAATTTGGAAACCGTTTTTGAGATAATTTTAAAAATGTCCGAAGGGCTTCGTGTAAAGTACTGCCAAATTTTAAAGAATGTTTTTCAAAATTTCAAAGCTTCAATTAGAGCCAGATGGACAGGGGTTTCTTCAATTTGGAAAAGATCGTACATGTGGTTTATGCCCTAGTAGTGTTCACGGATGGACAGTCAGACAGGCAGATGGAAGGATAGACAGATGGACGGACAGACATTTTGAAAAAAAAAACAACACTTTTTCGGTATCAGGGGACTCCAAAACGCGTATTTCTGTTGTTAGGGAATCTCGAAATCGATTTTCCACAACATTACATAACTTTCTCTATACTACGTATATTACTCCGTATAATCGTATGTATATGAGAAAGTAAAAATGATATATTATTTTTACTTTATGTTACGTAAATAATCTGGTACTGAATCTCCTTTTCCAAGAACACTTTTAAAACAAGTTTCATATGCAAATACAATATTCTCTTTATTATTATGACTTTGCAATATCATTGCTTCCCAACTTTGATTTCAAAGCTATAAACTTGGAAAAATTATTAACCAAATTATCAAAATTTCAAACAAAACCATTCAACTTAGGATCCCCAAATAAACTGATATGGCCAATAAGTTCAAAAACAGCAAAGCAATATGAATGCAAATACCAGAGAAAACCAATTCCTATGAGTACCGCAGGCAAATATTATTAATCAGAAACTTGTACACATAGATAAAGCAATCAATTTTTATAATTTTGTATGATTCATGTCAAGAGTATTGTTATTTTCAAAGTTATTACAGTGGTTATAGGGTTCATATGATTAATAATGTAATTTTCACATACATTTTCAATATTTTCATGCATATTCCATTATGCAAACAAGGCGTGTTGGTGTGCAATGTTAAATTTTGTACAATTATTTCTTTGGAAATGACTTTCATTGAGAATATTCTCCTTACAATTCAAAATATGAAGAAAATACACCGCTAACACAATACGCAGGGAAAGTCAAAATACACAACAAAAATAAAAAATTGTTAAAATATGGTATTCGATCAGTAATGGTCTTATCAAATTTCGTCTACATGCAGTACAGAAAGCCGTAACACAAATTTCAAAATTGTTATTGAAAATAATAATGTAATGTACCTTTTAACAGTGGCTGAAAACATTGTTTCACCAACAAAAAATATACCCTGTATTACCGAATAAGACCCGCACTCTAATTCTCAAAGAAAAGAAATGTTGCGGAGAAAAACCCGCTTTTTTTCACCTTTATTGCAAAAACTAGTGCAATTTATTTATCTATTTATTTATTGCATTGTTAATGTTGAAACGCAATCCCACATCTGACATAAAAGAAAAATCTCAAATCGCGTTTTCTTCTCATGCCAATCATGATTGCAACTTTCATCCACACCATACTTCCTTCGTCCTGCGTAGTTACCAATTTGTTCCGTTTCTTCTATCACACGTAATTTTTCTTTCGCGAAGAAAAGGTCCCTTGTGCGAATTTGCAGAAGCCTTGATTAAGAGTTGACTGGTGAACATTACTGCATCTCAGAGCCTCTGCACGCGAGCGTTGCGTTGACGGGCGTCACCTAACGCTGATGGTAGCTGCACTGATGCCTGAGCCCACGAGTCACCTAACGCGTATCGTAGATTAGCAACGTATGTTATGCGAATCGGCACTCGAGCGCTCTTGACGACGTGCGTAGGTGCAGACGCTTGTCGCGCGTTGAAAGCTAGAAAACGTGCGTTATCTTGACTTGCGTTGTAGATTGAGCATCTTGCTTGTGCTTCGGGCACAATACACGTCGTCAAGAGCGCTTGTGTGCCGTTTCATATACGATAGTGTTAAACTACGACGCGAGTTAAGTGGCACTTGGGCGCAGGCATCGAGCTGACGTCGTGTTACGTGACGCGCGTCACCGCAACGCTCGTATGCACAGGCCCTCCACGAACGCTTTCTACTAACCCACCAAAATCCATGTCGCGAAGTGACCATGAGCAACATGCTACAAGTTCGCGACACGCAACTTGACGCAAATAAAGCACGCACCCCAACTTTCAACTACCAATTTTTGAAAAAAAAAATGTGCGAAGATTATTCGAGTATATACTGTATATGCATAATACGACCAAAACACAGATCATTAATCAAGGAATGCTTACATAACTAATCTTTGATTATTGAAAGAATATGTCAGAGCCACAAGAGATGAGGCGATCCTATCATTGGACAATGGTTAACTGAAGCATTAGGTAATACAGTAGGTCAAACTCTTACTACCAGAAATGGCAAAAACCTTGTAATGATGTAAAAATCGTCAAAACAATGTCAAATAGAAACAACAAAAATGATTGTTACAAAAGAAACAATACCTCCTGAATCTTCATGCCTGTTGTCTTCAATATCAGTGCGTGTATATTCCACATAAGGCATATTCCTCTGAAAAGAAAATGTATTAATTTTACAACAGTAACATTAAAGAATGATGAAAAATACTTCAAACCTATAGTAGAGTACCTTTTTAAGAGAGGAAATGCCCATACTTCGATGTCGACCAAAGCTACCTAATTTCTTTCGGGCATCAGCATTATGCAATTCAGAGTACAATGGCCCAAGACGAGTTGAACCTCGATAAATAAGTTCTGTACGACCATCAGCATCAAAGTGCATCTTTACTAATGATCCATCAACTTCTAGAACTCTAGCTATCCACCATTTTCCTTGAAAAAAAATCCATATTATAACTTCAAAACCTTTTAAAAACTTAATATTTGCCCATTAAAAAAAGTTATTATCTAGCAACACTGAATTATGACATATACAAATTGTAAGTGAACATGCACACCATTCCATTCAGTCTTGACAATTTGTCCTTGCTGCAACTTAAGCATTGGTCGTTCAGGATACTGTTCAAGATACCCTCGAACAAAATCCCTTGATTCTGGGTGAATATCTTCCCAAACTTTAGATGATGATTCACAAACTAGTAATACTTTCTCATGGACAACATATTGAGCATAACCATCATCAAAGAAAATAAGGTATCTGTTCACATAAAAGAAACAAAGTATGCAGATTAGTTCACACACAAAAGACTGTAAAAATATAAGTTTCACATTAAAACTGACCGAAATTTATTGACAGCTTTCGGAGGCTCCGCCACAATGCCAGCATAGTAACATTCTTTAGCCCATTCATCCCGAAAGAGGGCAATAACTCTGGTTCCAACTGGCAATCTAACAGGACTAGGTGTTGAATATGCAAGTTGCTTCCCAGTTACTGTTTTTACAGTACTTGACTTACGACTCTCAAACCTAACTTTGTAAACAAATTCACTTTTACTGAAGCCTGTGACCTAAAAAAACCATCAACAATGTATTCGCAACATCAACAATGTATTTGTATTTTATCATGAATTACTACACATCAGATATTAAGGCATACAAAAACCTGGGTTTTAGGTACCTAAAATGGCACTAACAAATATTTTAAAAGCAGAAAGGAAGGCAATACAAATTAGAGGAGGGAGGGGACAGAAAGACCAATTATATCATTGCACTTGTACCTAATAAATTGGCAGATCATATAAAACAATATAATAGGGAAGGTAATGAATGAACCTTGTTGAGCAAATTGTATGATGAAATGTGTCCTCAGATTGACAAAATTATCCAAATTTAAAGCAATTTTGCAGGAGAGCATTTTGAAAGTTTGTGTTTGTTATGAGTGCTATATATAGAAGAAGAATCAGGTTTAGAGTACTGCAACCCGAAATATCCTGAAAACAATGAAGCAGCATCCTTGTAGTAGTCGCAGTGCGAATCTCTCCAGGAAAGATGGACATGTATCTGATAGTTTTTGTTTGGGAAATTAGCATGCTTCCAGACAGCACTCATATTCATAGGTATACTTTGTTAAAATTTCTGAAATGTAAAATACATAGGGCAGCTTTTGTTCTGGTTTAAATTTAGCCCCGAGAAAGGAAAATATGGTGTAGACTTGCTTATTTCCAGCCTCTGTATGGGCTGCTCACAAACTCGGATGAACAAGATTATTGAGAAGATCTTATAAGTTCATCAACAGCTATAAGAACACCACCCCCTCTCAAAAAGATATTAGAACAATGGTCTTGAACACAGCAGAAGATTATAGTTCATAAGGTGAAGTTCATCATCAGAGAAATCAGGATTTAGCTAGTCAATCAATGTTATGACATTGAATCTAATAGCAGAATTCACAACCACTTGAAGAGATTAATCCTAAGTCTTCATTCTTCTATTTTGTCTTGAAAGACCAAGAGACCAGTGATACATAAAAATTCATACAAAATATGTTTGAAATTAATAAGAAGGTTTGTCCAATGGACATTAGTAATGTAACAAGTTGAAATTTAATGTTGTATTCTGAACATACAAACATCACGAAGACATGTATAAACACTGCCTACTTGGGACGAAAACACAGGTTGGCAATGGTTTGGATACTATGGAGGTGGTCAAGGTATGAAGAAGAACAAAATCAACAACTAGACAAGAGTTGGATGTTTCGAAGTACAGACACGTCAAAGTACAGACAGAATGTGGATGTATTGGTATACAGGAATAGATGTTCCAGAATACAGAGGAGAAGAAGAGATTTTGAAATACAGATGGGAAATAGAACTTTTGAAATGGTTGGAGTTGTCAGTAGAAGGACTAAAATATTTGAAAAAGTTGAAGTGAAATGAATTGAGTTGGACATAAGAAAATAGAGAACTTTTGGAGTTATATTCTTTCAGTTGCAAATTGTTATGTCTAGTTTTTATTGTTATTATTAGCATTATAAATAAATGTTCTTTTTTATTTTGAAATTGAAAGCATTTGAATTTCAGTAAGCTGCAATATCCAAATCTACGGTTTATGCCTTAGGATCATCAGTGCCTAAAAAAATTCATATTTCTATTTATCACCCCACTTAATTTATTAATGGAAAAATAAGAACAATCACAGTATGTTTGTATATCTACACTTCTATATTTACACACTCTGTTTTGTTCCTGGTAATATTTCTGCATGTTTATTCATATATCACTGATCTTTGTTGTCTTCTAGTTACAACTGCCTTCTGTTGTCTTTCTCATGCTCACACTGGGGGCTATATCAAACACAGTGAGTAAGCGGGTATCTATCACTCTGTGGTGCCAAACACAGTCAGCGACACATTTCGTTTCTCACACATCATCATGGGATAACGGTTGCAGCACTTGCGTTGCACATTTTGCATTTACAATGAAAATATGGCTTGTGATATTTTCTGTTACTGCAGAGTCTGTGATGAAAACCGTGTACAGCATATCGGGTCATCAGATGTCCAAGTTCATAGGTGGCTCGTTTCCAGTTGGATGTTGTCATTGCGTCTGTACAGTAAAATTCTTTCCATATTAATTTCTTTTTCCTGCCAATTTCTTGCATTGCGTCTTTGTAAGCATTAGTGGACATCAAGAGCAGCTGCTGCATAATTCTTCAATATAGAAGAGCTCTTTTGTGAGTTCATATACCAGTTGTGAAGGTATATATTTCGATAGACACATCACCTTCTTGAGGTAAGTCGATTTTATTTTTTCTAATGTCAGGAGATTTCTCTTTGATAGGTGTTTCCAGATGAGATCGAGTCCACATGTAACTACTGGCATTATCTTTGTCCGTAATAGATGTAGTGTTGTACGTAGTGATAGCGTAGGTACCTGATGTCATTCATGGCAATGATGGCTGCAGTAAGCTTGACCTGCATGTCTGGTAAAGGTTGTGCCTTGTGTCTGGAAGGTGATACCCAGGTATTTGACTATTTGTAGTTTCTTGTTGTAAATGATATAATCTCCTAGTGCGACTCGACCTCCTTTTCTACATACCATCAGCACAGTCTTGCCCTCATTAAGTACAAGGTCATTCTCTTCTGCTCATGCTGATAAACACTTGCATGCTAGTTGTAGCTGGTTTTGCATTGTCAATTCTAGTACCATGTATGTGTACAGTTTGACTTCTGTAGTTACAATCACTTCTGTGGTTGCATTTGCGGACACTGCGTATATTGTCAGATCATTCCCTCCATAAGCCGAATTGTTCCTCTGGTATTCCATCAGCTATTAATCTTGGCAGTCTGTTAGTGAGTAGTTTAGTAAATATCTTGAACAGTGCATTCTAATGCAACTCCCCTGTAGTATTTCGGTCTGCCACATCACCTTTTCCTTTGAATGGTACTTCGTGTGATAAGCCAGGAACCCCAGGTTTAACTTGAATGAGGAAATCGGCATCAAACATTAGTAATACAATGGGATTGTGTGCAGGCTCAGGAACCAAAGAATATACATTGTTAGAGCAACCAATAAACAAAGAGTAGTATTCTATGCTTAGTGTCGTAGCACTGTTCATTTGGGGAGACACAGCCCTGAAGACATTACATGCAAAAGATGTGGGAGGACACTGAGCCATGACTTTGTAGGAAGATGAAAATAATCCCCCTCTAAAAAAAGTTACCAAACTGAAAACATCAAAAGCAATTGGTGCAGAGCGAATATTTTTTCCGCGTAAGCTGGGGTATTAGTTCAATGATAGTGAGGTGGGTAATTTATGATTTTGATAGCTTGGCATTGTGCGGAGTAAGAAGTCGAAGAAGTTATTTGCATTGAATTAGAATTGTAATTTGGGATTTGAATTCAAATAAACTCAGTGTATCGAAGGAATTTATACTAGTATAGCTCCGTAGATGGGAGGCATTTTGAATAAGTTAGATGAAGATAGACAGTCGCACGTAGGTGTTTCATTTGATGCACATCTAGGGCAAGTCTCGACCGCATATTAATTTAATGGGAATTATTAAATCCTATAAAGTACCAAATAGTTGTGTACCAAATTTTTCCAAAATATGAGTATTTTTTGAGTCCATTAATTGCGTTAAATGTAAAAACAAACACATGAGTGGTCATCATTGGTTGTTGTAACCCATTGTTGTAATGCCACACTGATAACAGAAGGCAATAATGACGGTTGCCTTTCGTTTGTACACTAATACTTTTATATATTTGTAGAATATTACAATACCATAGTGTATAATAATTACTATTATATATTTCTCGATCTCTTTGCATTTTTTTGCCAACGCTATTAGTTTCATATTATTTATTAACTTTAATTATTTTACTTTCTCTCACACTGCTTACAAAGAATATTGTAAGGCTAAAAAAGTCATCTTGTATGTTCATGAATTCACTGCATACCTTATAAAATGAATTCAATGCCAGAAATAGATTTTCGTTTACAGTTTTGAATAAAAAATCTATTGCTAAAAACTATTTAATTCTCCCATGAAACTATTTACTTCCATTACTCATGGCGAGAAAGTATGTGGTTTCAGCACCACTAATTTTACATCTGATCATGCAGCTGTTACATACCTGCTAGAGGGTTAAGTCTTTGGATGAACAGAGATTATTAACTTTCTGTGAAGAAGTGAGCATTAGCGTTCCAAAGGTACAGAATATGTCGTGCAAATACAAATCACATCTTAAGTCTAGGTAGGAAAATGGAGGTTCATTACCAATCATCTATACTTATATCTATAATCAGCTATACTTAGAACTGAAAATGTTGTAACCTTTATTTTTAACAAAGATCAGAGATACACAAAAAAAGCATTTGTCAAAATGGACAAAAAAGGGTCAACTTGGGTAGCAATGATTGCTCAGACAGATAAGCCTTAGTAGGCTCCGTTTGAATGGTCACAGGTTCAAATTCTTGTCCCAGAAATGGGTTAACTAGTCTTATGTGGCACAGTGGGGCTTTTCTCACCAATTATTGCCTTTCAACCATCTTCCTTTCATTTACCACTAGACTGGGTAGCACAGGGGTTTGGGGCATTTGCACCCAACTATGCATTTCAAATGGACTGTGGGTTCAAATCCTACATAGGGCATGAGTGTAGTGTTGTGGGACAGTGGGACCAACTCCACCATCATGATCACCATCTAAGCCTACTTTCTACTCGCACCAAATACAGATACATAAGACCTGACTGGTTATCATATGCTGAGTTGGACCTAAAGTTGCCTCAATAATACTTCCTGTCTGACAACTGATGGGCTGAGAAGGGTCTCGGCACCACCTTCGACAGCTGAGCACGGGGAGGGTCCCATTCCAAAAGATTGACAGAAACATAGGAATGGAAAGAGATTTGTGCAAGGGGAGATGTGCAGGTTGCTGAAGGGACCATAAAATCTAAAACATGACCTGATCAAAATAAGAGCAAAAACAGGACGTAAGCAGAAAATAAAACTTTGCAAAAAAATTCACTTTTCATAATTTGTGCACATGTGCTATAAGCATTTAATCTGTTCATTTTACAATAAAATAGGCAATTTCTTAAACATCTGATATCTATATGTTACTTGCACACTAAACACTTACTTCCATCTTGGGTAAAACTTCCAGAACCTTGCCTCGTGCCCAAACACCATAATATCCATGTCTCATGACATACAATACATCATGCACAGCAGGCCTTGGCCGAACTAATGCTCCCACTGGAGGTAAGGTAGGGCGCACCAAACGAATAGGCTCCAGGGCCACAATCTCTTGTTGCTGTTGCTGTTGCTGTTGAACAGGCATCTGCAGTTCAAGAGATTGGAACTGTGATGATTGATGTAGCTGAAAACTCAGGCTCATTGTACATTCTGTCAATTTTTTTTTTTTTTTTACGTATTCATACCAACATAGTGGCAGTTCATATTCTACACACTGGTCAGTTAACCAGGGAGAAATCATACCACTTTTACTCATATCTATATATATCTATATAAATATATATATATATATGCTGTGCTTAAATTATTTGAGAGCAACCTAGAGGACAGAAAGCAAGTTGTCAAAATAAATTAGGTAAAACCAGAGGAGAAAACTGATATGTAGAAATCCACAGGGAACGGTCCTTGGACCCATACTTTTTTTATTATACGTTAATGATATCTTTACATTCTACCAAAAGGTGAGCTTGTTTCTTTTGCTGAAGACACATGCTTATTAGTTAAAGCTGATACTTGGAATAGAGTTCATATTAAAGCAAAACAAAGTATAACTCTAATCTTTGATTGGCTATGTTGGAATTTTCTAAGCTTAAATATTGCAAAAACTGTACTTATTACACCCGGTAGTTATATTGATAGTATTCCAGCAAATTTTTAAATCAAGATTCATATCAAAGATTATGGTAAACTAAATTGTAATTGTCTAGATATATCTAGAGCGATGAAAACAAAGTATTTGTGTGTTTGTATAGATATTTAAACACCACATTCTGTATTCAACTTATGATTTATTCAAAAAAAACATTATTATATCAATCAAGATGTTCTATATCAAAAAGGCTTCCAGTTTTTTCCCCAAAATCCAAAGTGAATACAGAGAGCTTTTGCTCTATAAGAAACATGCTATTTTACCTCCTTTGCAGGTGAATAAGCAACAAGTAAAAACTAGTCATACATATGTATGTTAGAAGAAAGGGTTTTAATGTATTAACCCAGTAACTGACAAATTAATTCTGGGCGCACAGTGCTCGACCATTGTCATCACATTCATGCACACACCGTCATTGTTGGAGCCATCTGGCAGCATGTTTTTGCAACTTTTAGAACTAGTCAATTGTTATGTTGCTAAATAATTGCTACTAGAGCATTCCAAAGAGCAAAGCACTGATTATAAGAGCATTTTTTTGCTATAAGAAGCAAAACCATTAGAACTTAACTGTTATTGCCCTGACAACTTCGGTGTAGACATCCATCATTTGCTTTACCCCTACTTAACCCCAGGCATATAGCAGTGAAGCACAGTTGTAGATGAAGATGCGAACCCACGCAAGACATAAGTACACCCTGACCAGGAGTGTACAATGCCTTAGCGATCACAGCTAAGGCCATTTTGGACTTCAGGAATGTAAAAACCTTATATTATTCATTATATTATTATTTATATTATTCATTTAGAATGTTCCCATCTATTGAAGAAATAAAATTCGCAATTAATAATACACAATGTCACCCAACAATGAAAAAGGTCTGAGATTCCCAATTAGGGACCATGGTAGTTAATGGGTTAGGTTCTGATTTGAAAAATTGTGATTCTACCATCCTAAATTTAGAAAACTATCGACATCCTGACTCATTGAACTTGATAATGATGTAATTAAGGCATTTACTCAACCTTCATAAAATTATGTTAACAAATATTTGATTGTTATGATATGATACCTTTACTTTCTTATATTCTGTATACTCTGCGCTTGTTATTTTATTATTTTTCTTGTATAAAAATGATATGTTACTTTATTTGAATGTTGCATAGTTTTGTGTAGTTATTTCAGAGTCCCATACAAGATCTTGTATCCTCGTGAATACTCTCCGAGTTATTTTTTGTTATATAAAAAACCTGAATAAATAATACCGATATGGGAATGACACTGACCTGCACAACCTTTACATTATGATAAAATATCACATCACTCGAAAGCCCCCAATATCAAGACAGGGATCCAAAGGTAAAAGAACTTGTAATGAAATCATTAAAATTGGTTCATCAAAGTTCGTATCATGCAACAATTCTGACAAAATAACAATCATTTTCCTACAAATCAACAAAGGGAACTATATCAGAGTTCTTAAGTAAGTCATTACTTCTAAGAGCACTAGATTAATAAAATCCAACCTGAACAAACAATTTTTTCTTACCACTTCAATCTGGGGAAGACCAGGAAACGCAGATCGCTGAACTTGTGTGACTTTCTTTGTAGCAACTCCAGCTGCAAATGAATAGTAAGTCATGTACATTATGTAATAGAGAAATCATTACCTCACCTAACAGCAAAACTAAATGGCTACAAAATACACAATTTATGCTATCTTTTTATAAATCAAATAAAATTTACCATCGCAAATTAGTCATTTTTATATAAAAATCATCTCATTTTTTTTGTGAAGATTTAACAGGAGTAACAAAAATTTTGTGTCCACAACCAGAATGATATGAAGGGGATATGTTATCACTCTTACCATATTTTAGGTAGGGTCCAGCTGGATTTGAATTATATACTTGCAAGTGGTTTTGAAGGACCCTTCTAAATTTAGCAAAAATACAAAAACATCAATCTGGGTACAAAAGAATGAGCTGCTTTTGATAACAAATACCTCAAATATATTCACATGTATCTTCCTCGTTGGAGTTACCTCTGAAAATTCAGAATTTATAGATTATTAATTTAATAGCCATAAATAAACCAAACTTTTGTAGTTATCGTTCAACGTCTGAACAAATTATCAAAAAAATTTTTAATAAATTATTTACCTATTTAAACTACACAAAAATACATACAATAGTTATCATTGTAATCTATATAAAGTAAATAATTTAAACAATTTTGGGGGTAATTTGTTCAATGGTTGAAAGGATTTCAAAGTCTGATTTATGAATGGTTGTTAAATTAATAAGCTGTAAACTCTGAATTCTTTTCTGAGGTAACGCCAATTTTTGTCATGTGATCAGCACATTTCATTTAGGAGTTACCTGCAAACAGGTGGGTAAGGAACACAAATATACAATGTTTGGAATACATTACATGCAAGAAAATTAGATATTGTAGAGATACTTACAGTATCTCTACAATCAGTATGCAAATCAGGGGAGATTGAAAACATGCTTGCAAATTAAAAGGCTGAAGTTTGTTACATAGAGAGCAAAACACCCATCTAAGTTGGGTAATAATGGGATTACATGGTTTCATTTGTTATTTAGAAAGTTTTGTCAATAAGAGTGTTTGTTACTACTGAATTTACTGCTATTAGATATGGTCTTTCTTTACATGAATTGTCCATTTGAAAAACTATGTTGTCTCCAACTTTGATTGGAGTGTAATAAAATGTTTAAAAAATACAAATATTATTAACCTTCCTTTTTCTTTTAAAATTTTGTAAGAGGTGAAGGGCCTAATTCTGTTAATAATTTTAAAAAACATTAGTCAACCTGACAAGAAATAAAAACACTTGCGCATCATTCTTCAAAAGGTACATAATACTCCACAAATAACTGGAGATTTGGCCTCAATGGCACAAAATTGCTGCCAAGGACAACATTCCTATTTCATTCCCTTCCTCCTCTTTCACACTACCCCTTTGCTTCAAACAAATTAATAGACTTAAAAAGATATAATGCAGTGTTGCACCACAGTTATTGCAAATCAAGCAATTGCTATAATACATTTAGCTAAGAACTTAGAAATGCCCCAACTGCTTGATGCAATTCACTTGACTTTAATGTGTCAACATGTTGCAGAAATCCCTGCAATTATCATGCGCCATTAATATTGCAGGTAACTCCTAAATGAAAAAGTCGCAAGCCTTTCACCACTGAGATCCGGGTTCGATTCCTGTCGAATCTCATGTGAAATTTGTTCCAACAAAACGAGTTCGGCTGCTTCACAAGGGCTGGTCCAACCCCTGTGAAGTGTACTAAACCCTACCCCTATCCTTATTCCTTCCTAATTCTGGCCGCTGGGAAGTGACGCAGGAGCGCGCGGTAGGAGGCGCGTACGCGAAGATGCTACCTGGCGGTCCTCTTGACAACCGACTGCGACGAGACGCGACAGACAATATTAACAAGCGCAGTTAGTAATGGGAGGATTACTCCGAGAAGCGCAAAGCGCTCAACGTCCCCCAAGGGGCTTGGAGACGCGTTGCAAAGTAGATGCAACAAATTGAAAAAAAAAAAGCTGGAAAAACAAGAAGTAGCATGAGAAGAAAGAAGAGAAGCAGATGAACAAGATGTCAGACAAGAACTAGAGGTGCTACAGACTGGCACAGACTTTCTCGTACCAAATTTTTCTAATTTCCTTGGTGTGGTCAAAAAATAAAAAAAAACTTAATTTTTGAAATATTTGAAAAAACAAAAGAACAGAGCAATATGGCATTTGTCACGGAATAGGGTTTGTTTGGCACTAACCTTACCAAAAATTTAAAGAAAAAATTTGGGGCCTTTTTTTTTTGAGATAATCTTTTTGTTATTTTTAAAATTGCAAATATTGCACGCTCTATTACACGAAAACTACTAAAATTTTCAAAAAATTCTAAGTAACCTAATTGAAAGAACTATTTATGCAGAGCAAATTTAATTTGAAGGAAAAATCCAAGTCTTCGATTTTGGAGTTGTAGGAAGACACCAGAAAAAATTCAAACTTTTGCAATTTTTGAAAATTTAGAGTTAACCATGAAATTCTGACCTACACCACCTTTATAAGTGTATTTTGCTCTTATCTTACAAGAAATTTACAGAAAAAATTTGAAGCCGCTTTTGAGAAAATTTCAAAAATGTCTGGGGGACGACATGTAAAGTACCCCCAAATTTTAAAGAATGTTTTTCAAAATTTCAAAGCTTCAACTAGAGCCAGATCGAGATAAGATTCTTCAATTTGGAAAAGATTGTACCTGTGGTTTAGGCGCTAGTAGTGTTCACAGATGGATGGATAGACTGATGTTTTGCTTCCAATTGGTTTTTTGGCATCAAGGACCCACAAAACAAGGATTATGGCTACACCATGTGTTAGAGGATTTTATTCTCTTAATTTAGCAACTGGTTTTATGCAATTTTTCGCTACCTGAGCCTGGCAATGAATTTTATTCCACCAAAATCCGCAGTTTTTTCATGAAGCATTACATAACTTTCTGTATATACGTACGTATACAAGACAGTAAAAAGGAAATCAAGAAAGAGAGGGACTTAGAAAGACAAGAGACAGAGATAGAGGGACACAATGAAGGAGAGGGAGTGGATAGAAATGAAAAAAAAGAGATAGAAAAGGAGGTAGAAACTGAAGATGTCAGAAGAGAAGAGAAAGCCAAAGAAAGTGGGAATATCACAAGAATCTTTGGATTATGATGGTTTCATTAAAAGTTTTCTTGAAATTAAAACACTTCTTACATTCCTAAGGTTCTTGAAATTCCTTTAATTGTTTTCTTCCTTCTGGGTTTTCAAGGAAATAATCAGCATGCACCCATAAAGTACTAAGAAAGTCTTCAGAGAATGAGATGCGTCTCTTACAATGAATCTCAGAAACAGTGAAGATTTTCAAAATCAAAGGGTGGGATATGAAAAAAGAAATTATATATACTAAAACATGGGAGGTCATTTACAAGCACAAGAAGAACTGTACAAGTGTACTTGAAATCTAACTCTTGAATATTTGAAAGAATTAAAGTTAGAAGTTTTATTATAAAAATGGTTGGGATATCACAAATGGACCATTCAAAAAAATATTATACCAAATTATCACTAAGAAAGAACAAGTCAAAGTACTTTTCACTTTAAAAATTCAACTCCCTAGACAAACTGGCTTAGTTTTCCATTCATTTTAATTAAAAATGGATGGGGATGAAAAAAATGCCACTATTGGGCAAGTATAATGTCCTGGTTTAATACAAAATGTACTATGTTAGTAGGTGTAGGTATAGCTGGTACAGTAGAAAATGTAGTGACACAAATGTATAATTAAACATCAAGACATTTTTTAATTTGAATACTGAGACAATAAAGAAATACAGTTAAATAATAAATACCTAAAGAAGGACGTCGTGGGCTTTCTTGAAGTGATGGACTTGAATACGCCCGTTTTGTAGGAGACATATAAGAGGAAGATGTGATAGAAGGCGCAAATACCTTAAACCGCCTTTCAGACGGGCTTCCTGGCACATCTATTATCTCTTCAGCTGGTAATTCCTATTAAAAAATCCCATCACTCTCATACTTGACAGATAATTAAATTTTTTCCCTACGCTGAAATTTGTTTTAGATGCAGAATAAAATAGATATTACCTTACAACAATAATTTATCCTCTGAGTAACCTACACTCGCAAATTATCAAACCTCGTTAACTAAACACAAGCTCCAAAATAAAATGCTTAGTATTTCATTGACCCTGGTGAATAAGCTGAGAAGTCAAAAAAACTTAATTTTACAGGGGAGCAAAAAACAACTTTAAATTAATGCTATAAATAAGGGATTAATGATATTCAAACAAAACCTACACAAAAATAGTTTTCTATAAATAAGGAATTAATGATATTCAAACAAAACCTACACAAAAATAGTTTTGTTTGAATATCACCATTGTTTGAATATCATTAATCCCCGATTTAATTAATTTAAAAGTTTTTTTCTACTTCTTCTTCTTCTTCTTCTTCTTCCCTTTCTCTCTCTCTCCCGTAAAATTAAGTGTTTACGACTTATCAGCTTATTCACCGGGATCAAAGATTCCTTTGTATATATGGAAATTCTTCATATATGAAAGAAGCACTAATAGTTCTTTTGAAGTTAAATTCATACCTTTATTTTTGGAGAGCATCCTTTGTAAACCGTTGCTCGAATATCATCAACTTGTTTTTGTAAGCTATCAATAGTAGCATCCAGTTTTAAAAATTCCTCTGCAAAATAAAAAATTGATTATAGTGAGTAAGTTTCAAACATTAATCTTTCATTACATGACCTATAAATATCAATCTTATTTCAAAAAGAAATATCAGCATATACAGAGAACACACCATGGCGTACACATAATTTGAAGTCAGCAATTCCTAACAGTTCTCACTGCAATCTACAAAATTGTTTGTTTCTTTTTTTCCTTTTCTTTATAACATTTCAATTGATTGGAAGAAAATGGAATAAGGAAAGGTACAAAGAAATTTTCTTACATCATTAATCAGAATTAAATACATTATGTTAATTGAAATATTAAATTTGTCTATACCTACTGGTAAAATGAAACAAAGTTACCACATGAATTTTTGTTAAATTTACTTTATCTTACGATACCAACATGAGTTTAAAAAATGAATAAGGCAAAAACAAGTTTCAATGCAAAATGGAAAAAGATTAGAAAGTGTTTTGCAATCTCAAAAAGAGGAAAAACAAACATGCATTCATTTTCATAAAAACATTACCATCCAAATCATTAAATTTTGTAGACAAAATGGAATCAGTCTCCTTTATCTGAAAATCTAGCTTGTATTTTTCTATGCTTTCAGCAATCATTCCTGTAAGGTCTTCATCAAATTCTAGTAAGAAATCCTTTCCTAGTGGAAGATCTGCAACATCCATAAGTCACAACATTGTAAGTATACAATAAATAAGTGTACATGGTAGCCTTACTTTCAGGGAAAAAAATAGTTAGTTGTTATTAACAATTTAATTTTAATGAGGGGAGGCGTGTGCAGAATTTGTAAATTGAAGGGAGTCACAGCAGCAAAAAGTTTGAAACCCACTGCTTTATAACATAGTTACAAAATTACATTTTTCTTCTTAAATCTCTTTGATAAACCCCGTTACCCAGCAATGGTTCACTTATAAAGTTTTGGATCAATGGTGGCTAACAAAACTGTACTCCCTCCTTTGTGTATTACACAGGAAGACCCTGTAATAAGAGACCTCTATATAAGAATCCTGCTATAGGAGACAATATTCAAGTCCTGAGAGCATCTGTGTACTAACAATTTCCCATCAATCAAAGCTCATTTTGTAAGAGACAAATTCCCTTCCCACTAATGTTTCTTACAAAGAGGTTTTCCTGTTTACAGAAGAGAACAGTGAATTTACATCTGTTTTTTAAATAACAAGATTCTTTCAACTTTCCCAAAGTTTAGTGATTGTATTTAGAGGTTTAAGTAGATTCATTAATTAAGCTCAGAAATTGAGTTCGAAGAAAATGTTTGAGTGATTTCTGAAACCATGCTTTGGTCTGTTGTGTCAAAAATAAACATATTTGAATGCAGTACATCACTGTGTAAACTCTGATTTAAGTAGTGAGTAGAAAAAAAATTACACATATACAAATAAGTTATAAAATATACATACAAATTATACAAATCAGTATACACATAGTAATTAACAAAACAAGTGTATAAAGAGGGGGATAATTGCATGAATGGTATGATCAAGAAAACGAGTGATGATAGGAGTGAGTTTTCTTATATACCATGAGTGCAATTGTACCTCTTTATACATGGGTTACATTCAAAATTTTTTCATTTCCATTTATGAATAATTCAAATTTTAAAACATCCAAGAAGATCTTTTCCACACGCGGCATGCATTTCGTGAAGTAGTATTGCTTCTGAAAAAGATCTATTTTAGTGGACCTTGCGTGGTTTTTGTTTCCATGAAATATTTGCAAATTTGCAAAAAAAAAGTCGTGCCAAATTCCATCTTGGAGATCCTACCCTCAGCTGCCGCATAAGAAAAACCCAAGTATAGTTGTTGTAGGTACATACTATGTGATGTAATTATTTATTCATGTTTCATGGCTGACTGCAAATACCTTTGCTACATCTATAGTTTCTTAATTACACAATTTCACTCCTTTTCATAATTCTGATTGGCAGGTGTGAATTTTTAATTGGACAGTGGAATTGCATACGTGCTATTAACATAGAGATAATCAAGGATTTTTTATGGAATTAATGAGCATATTTAGTTAACAAAACAAAAAAATTAGTTAACACACATTTTATTGATACAATATCACATTAATTCTATGTTATAGTTTAAATACAACATTCATACCTTTTAAGGAATCTTCCTCATCAGATTCATCAGAAATAACTTCTATGTCAAACTTCTCTGGAAATTCTGCAGTAAGCAATGGCTTTTGTTCTATCAACAAATAGGCTAAGTGCTGAAAATTATGATAAATGTAAGTATATTTTTCTATTAATTTCAAACATTTATATATTGGTTGCTATAAATAAAATCATTTAATTTAAAATAACAGAATTTGTTCCATTAAAGAGGTATTAAAACTACAGTACTATTTTATCCTATTTAACTCTCGATATATTTATTTTATTTTTTTTTTAATTGTGGTTAAAATGTAATTTGATAATGTCACTTCACTTGCTTATAGCTAGCAAATGAGAAGAGAGCATTCTGATGAAGGAAAGTGAGAAAATCTGCAAACAAACAATTTTATTCAATACCTCACATTCTCCCAAGTGTTTTGAGTTACTCACAAAATTAAATGTACTCATCATAAGGGCAAAACTTCAGCCTTCATTAATTAACTTAATATCTTTTTGTCTATCAAATACAGAGTGGCTTACATATTGCTTCTAATAAGTATAGAAAATCAAATCTTGGCTTTTGTCACCTCACTAATTTAGTCTATTCGCAGCTGTAGACAGTCACTTTAGTTACACGTACATAGTTCCAATATGCCCTGAACATATGACAATTAAAGGGAGAAAAAAAGAATAAGAAACTGCTAACTACCCGCAAGTTGGAACAAAATTCAGACTTACAACATAAATAAAACAAACACTTTACCTCTTGGTGTTCAACAGCTTTTTCAAAACACGGGGTGCAAACTTTTTGCGTTTTCCTTTTTTTATACTTATAGCCATAGTAAGTTAGTACAAAAGGAGGAGCAGTTTGAAATTGTGTTCTTACTCTACTACACTCCAAATTACAGCAACATCTTTTTGATGAATTATCATCATCACAAATTATGATATCTTCAATTACATTACTACTCTTTGCTACAGGTTTATCTTCCACATCAATAATTTCTGGAACTACAACACATTTCTTATTGTTAAGCTTTTCATTTCTTTGCTCGCCAACACCTTTCTTAACTTCTATAACTGCATCCTGTGGAACTGGATCTATTCTCTCAATATCAGTCTCCATGGCATGTTCTGATCTATTTTCAAACATGTCACTACTGATACCTTTTGTTTGTGCCTCTACATCAAGTACTTCTGGTGCACTGTTCTTTTCATGTAACACATCTGATGTTTTGGTAATTTGATCCGATTCCACATCTTTTCCAACTTCTTTCATTTCCACATCCTTCTGTGGTTCATTCTCAGGTGCTGGGTCAGATTCCATGGTTAATAAAGATATCTTATTTGTTTAAAAAATTATCTTCACAAGACTTAAGGCATTTATTTAAAAGACAAGTATTTCAGTTGACAATAAAAACCTAACCATTCTGCGACAAATCAGCTAGTCTGCATCAACACCAATAGTCAATTCAAATTAAATGTTATAATATAATACACAAATACTTTCCACTACTAATGACTCTTGCAACATAATCTTGAAGTTTGTAGAATAATAAAAACAGGTATTATTTTTGCGAACCGGTAAAAGTTATCAATTAAACATTAGTTATTGAAGTATTTTGGAGGTTTTTTTCTGTTTATACAACTCCTAACGTGATTATAAACTTTGAAATCTCAAAGCAAGTCTCAAGGGACATTAACAGAGCAATATGTATCACAATGAAGTCTGTAGGACTTCATGCGTATCTCCTTACACTTCGCGGCGACCACTTGCCCTCACAAGCATCATTCTAGACTCTGCCACTGTTCAAGTTAGCGCATTTCCGATTTCGTTTTCGTCAAGTTTGCTTGGAAAAGCTGTTAAGGGCTCCAACTGCTGAAAAGAAACACACAAAATGCAGTATCGTCGCATCTAATGTAAACTGCTCTAACCCACGAAAAGCGGGTGTTGGCTGCCATGATTTGCACGAGTCGACACTTGTCACAAACTATAATACCAACTTCACAATTGTTAAAGAATAGATTCTCTCGCTCGTGGCTCTTAGATTCTCGCTGGCTCGTATCGGAGGCTGGAAGGAGTATAGACGGGACGAGTAAACTGGGGAGTTGATCGAGTGCGTTTATGTGCATTACATAGACAGCCGTATTTGCTGCATGTTGCTCCTCTTCATTTAGAACGACTCAATATTGGGTGACCTACACAGATATCCGTGTGAGCCCAATTTAAATTTTATACATTATTTACTTTCTTCCAGGAAGATCTCTGCGGATTGAACTTAATATGTCGTTCTGTATAATTCATAGGATGGGGCATTAAAAGCGATGTGTAAAATATAATAATGCAATTTGGCTTGACATAAATGATTGAAAATGGGAACTGTTCATGCAAAGGTAAATGTTGAGTAATAATCTACATACAAGTGTTGACTAACTACTCATCTTATTGCTTTCATAAAATTTATTTGATGCATACTGCTGTCATATAAAAATATAAAATGAATCTCAAAATGTTTAGAATTTAAAATTCGTTGGTAAAAATGTATTGTATGTATTTGAATGTAATAGTTAGAGCTCCTATTGTATTACATCATTTTTATAGTTGGATGTAAGCATGCCAAGTTTCATTAATATGCACAATTTTGTATTTTCAGCAAAGTGATGCACCACGATCAGAGAAAACAAGAACCCATCACAATTCTGTAGGTATTTGAAAAAAAATTGTTAAATGTGCATTTATTTGAAAAATAAAGTTTTGTTCATTACCTGCAACTATAGGACCTTTTTTATGCTTAGAATGAAGATTCTGTGAATGGCAGATCACAGAAGAAAAGAGTTACATTGGAAGGAATTAGAGTAAGTAGTGACAGCACCACTATCACTTGTAGAACTGGCATTTTAGCTTCTTTTCTGAATGGAGTGAGTGGTCATTTCTTAATGAAACACTAAAGTGTTTAGAATTACTTTTTATTTTATTGGCTTGAGACTTCATTCTTTGTATTCTGTAGGTATTACATCCAATTTCATCAAATTGTTTTGGATATATGGATGATTTTTTTGAAACAACAAACATAAAAGGAAATATTTTTTTCACGAAAAATTCATAGATTGGTATATTTTAGTTATTGTATAATTGTTTTATTATTCATAAATAAAATTTATGAATAATTTATATTTATATATATGTGTATATATATATATATATATGTATATATATATATATATATATATATATATATATATATATATATATATATATATATATATATATATATATATATATAAACTAAAAACGCCATACTTATTTTCAAGCTCAAATGTTTATTTGAGAATTTATTATTTTATCAATAGAGAATATTTCTTTGTATTTTAAATATTTTAGCTTTAGATTAGAGATGGTGGTGATTTATAGTAGATACTTATTGGTCATTGGAAGTAGTTGTTGCTGATTTTGACACTGCTATGATGCAGCCAATGTTTCTTGAAGACCCCGGACTTACCTGTAGTGAGCCGTTGTTTAATTCTAGAATTGGCTATCACCTTTCTGAATTTGATGCTACATATCTGATAGAACAGTCCAAAATCATGTGAAAGTTTTCCCCCTAAAATAAAGGGAATTTATGTGTGATAAAAGAAAGGAATTAAAATTTTGGACATGATGCACAATGTGGAAAACAAACAAATTCAATCACCATGGCATTCAATTGGAGAAGTTTTTTTTAAAACAAGGGGCCATCTCAGCATTTGCGCAATGGATCAGTTGGAATCAGGATAAAAAATCCAATTGATTCAGGGGTCACTGACTCAGAAGCTGAAGTGTTTTAGGTATATTCAGTCTTAGAAGTATACAGTACAAAACATAACTGTATAATACTCGTAATACATTAGTATCATTATTTTAAAATAATTTTCATTAATTTGATGCTCAGTATTGTGTCAGTATAACAGTAATGCAGCAGTAAAGACCTTTCATTTGAACTTTTATATTAATTTTAATTGTTTAATGCCATTTGGAAATGTAAAATAATTTAAATTGTTCAAAGCACTGTGCAGAACATTTCCAATGCAAGTGCCAATCAACAAGGTTACAGGGTGATGAAAATCAAGTAAAATAATGTACTTGTGTTATTAGTAGACATTTTTGTATCAAACTTTCAATTACTGACCTAAAGGGACTAAGGTGTGAATCCCGAAGAATACGTGAAATAAAATAGTAAATATTAGTTTATTATGCTCAACCGGATCATGATGATAGTAACGGGAAATCTCATGGAAAATAAGAATATTTGTTACTTCACAGATTAAAAGGTCTTATATTCTTTAAAAAATCATCATGGTCTTATTGGACACGAAAAATAAACCATCATCAGAAGTTTTGGTGTCTGCATATTAATAAAATCAATCTATCTATAATGAACCTGAAATGCATTTACTGAAATGTTTCAAATGCTGAACTTTCGCATTCCTCTTCAGACACAATTGATGATGTCTTGAATGTGCACAAAAGGCCGAGGGATTTCTAAAATATCTGCTTCAAATGTAGTTAGTCAGAGAGATGGGAAAGATGAAATAATAACTAGAAATTATGGAAAACCTATCATCAAATATCAGAAGATGTATGACTGAGGAATTTGCACAAGACCGTGAGTGTACGTCGATGTAAGTCTCAAATTTCAAAATAATGAAAGCAAAACCTGATATTGAGTTTTGTATTGACAAAGTAGCTATCCAATTAACTATAGGATGTGGAAATACGGTCATGGCACTTTTTAAAAATTTTACAATGAAAAATAATGACTTTTCATCAAATATTTCTTCATAACTTAAATTATTACTTTCTGTTAACTTACAGCTTCACAATGAAGCAAAAATAATAACCTTCACATGAATCAGAATTGAAAATCTATTGAAAAAAATTTTGCTTATAATAATTCTTAAATTAAGTAGCATGTATTTTTGAATTTTAGATATGAGTTTTGGATTAGTAAGTATGAATATTCATGGTTTACCTTGGATTTTGGCAAAATTTGGAAAGTTATCTTTGCTTAATGAAAATGCTGAGTATTATTTTTATTCTGACGATATATTGATATTATCCATTTAACCATATAAAAGCTGCTCTATGGAGCTTTGTTGGTAGAGGCAGCAACCAATTCATAGAGGATCGGATATCAACACCCTGCACAGGGCATAGGCGCTTGCATTATGTATTCAAGGCATAGTAGCCTTTATACAGCATCTTGTACCTCTTTCCCTGCTCCCAATCAGCCATCTCTCTCCAAACCCAAGCAGCCAGAATGGGAAAGAATAGAATAGAATTCAAAATTTTATTTTTACTGTATATATTATGTACAATCAGTCTTGATCAAAACATTGGAGACTCATCAAATTGATAAATTACATAGGGGCAGAGGCAGGATTCAGAGGGGGCAACACCCCCCCCCCCTCCAATGTTGGGACAAAATTTTTAAAAACATTTTGTTTCACAAATCTTTAAATTTATATCATAAATGATTTCCTTTTTTATATTCTGAGAAGAAATTTAATAAAAATTAAACAAATAATAATTTTATTAAGCTGACCTAATAAGATACTTTAATAAATTGGTGAATTCTAATTCCAAATAATAGAAAGCGCCGGATCATGTTCAACGTTACTGTGAATATCCCGTTTTAATAAATCATCTTTCAATTATATTGCTTTTAAATGTTATTTACTTAGAAATTTAAGTTTTGTGCCTAAAATCATGAGTCATATCATTAGAATTAACTATAATTATATAAATTCTTTCCATTTCAAATTTCCTAGCGTTCTTAAATATTTCAAATGCTGAGCAAAAGGTGCTTCTCATGAAACGTTTCATGGGTCTGCAGTGGAATAAAAATCATCTGTTTTTCCAGCATTCCTTGTAATTTATGAAAGCAAAGTTGGCAAACTGGAAGCTTTAGGCTGTTAGGCCCCAAATAAAAAATCCAAAATCCCGCCTATGCATATGAGCTATCCATATATTAAGTAACGCAAATTTGAAGTATCCTGAATACCCCCTCCCCCCTGTAAAGCACCTGTAACGGGTGCTTGAACCCCCCTGGTTACGTAACGCTTGCGACAAGACCCGCCCCACCAAATATAATAAGTAAAAATCAGAAACGAATTGTCCGTCGAGGTGGGTCGGTCCTCGTCCTGACGGGGGGATGCAGGGAGGTCTCTCAAGTATTCCTTACTTTCACAAGTCATTTTCCTTCCCCCCCATTGTTCATTCTCATTCTTTTATAACATCCTGTTTCCTTCTCCCTCTTCTATTTCACTGGCTCTCTCTGTATGCTGAACGCCCACCCATGTGTTTGCCGTGCATGGCGACCCGTGTCGAAGGGAATGTGTGTCCTGGCGGTTGAGGGGTCTGTTGTTTCCCCAGTACTTACCTTGTGCTACGTTCTGCTTTGCACTTAGGGATACGTTGTTTACGTATTTTGGGGAACATTCCTTGTAGGCTTCAATACGCTTGCTTTGGCCTCAGACTCTTCTAGACGGGCGGTCGGGAGCTAACCCACTCCCGATCAATCGGCTTGGACTAGGTCTTGTACTGAACTCCGGGGTGAGTGGGGGGATTCACAGTGGTGCAGCGCTGTGTTATTCCCCCACTATATCCCTGTGGTAACCCTGACACTCGGATGGAGTGTCCCCTTGTTGGGCTCCGTGGTGGGTGGGGACCACGGAGATGAAACTGATATCCATCTCATGGATACTAAACCTTCTCCCCCGCCCTCTTCCGCAAGGAAGAGATGTCCGGAACGAACTATTGACCTATAGTTTCTTTTCGAAAGAAGAAGATAGGCCAAAGAAACCTAGATTCCTCCTCATGGAATGCGCTGAGGAAGGAAAATCTTTTAAAATGGCAAGTGCTGTCCGTTTAGCGCGCGCAATTGAGGAAACGTATGGAAAGCTACAAGCTGTGGTGCGACAAAGGAATGGTACCATTCTATTTTAAGCACGTTCGGACGACCAAATAGACAAGATCATGAAAACCAAGCAGATTGCCGGCCTCCAAGTGAAAGTAACCACTCACCCAACATTTAACCTGTGTAAGGGAGTGGTCAACCATGAAGACTTCTCTGCGGAGAGGGAGGAAGATATAATCGTCTTTTTAAGAGCCATGGCGTGATGGAAGTGTATAGGATCAAGAGGAGGGAGCATGGGCGAGAAATCCCCACTTCCACTCTTATTGTGACGTTTAATCTTCCAACTCTCCCTCAAAAGATCTCGTGCGGATTCTGTAATATTCACGTACGGCAATATGTCCTCAACCCTTTGCGGTGTTTTAAGTGCCAGAGGTTCGGCCATACACAGCAGCGGTGCATGGCAAATAACCCAGTGTGCGGTAAGTGCGGAAGAACGATGCACGAACCTGAATCCTGCGCAATTACACCGCTTTGTGTTAATTGCGAAGGTGACCACCCGGCCAATTACAAGCAATGCCCTACTTTCTTGAGGGAACGCGCCATACAGAAGATTCGAGCAGTTGAAAAAGTGTCCTTTCCTGAGGCCAAACGTCGGTACCAGGCGACCCCCTGTTGATCTCTCTCGCTCCTTCTCCAATGCCGTGAAAGTAAAGACACCGAGGGTAGCAGCGGGCTGCCAAACGGAACGAGCACCCCAAGTGGTGAGTTTCGCTTGTCAGGTGTCTCCAGTGGATGCCTCTCCCCTCCAAGGTGGGAGAGTGATCATCCCGACGAAAAATAAGATAGACAGAAAACTCAGCCGTCGCAGTCGATTAAACAGATATCCAACCCTCCTTCAACAGAAAATGTTAGACGCAAATCTGCCCCAGACACGGCCACGAAAGGCTCATCAAAGCCACGTGTTACTCCTTCCGAAACTCGCACTGAGCGAGCATCCAACCCCCTGGCAGTGCCCGAGAGGTCTCGGCTTCGGAGGAGACTCCCGTTGGGGAGGAGTCTCGCGCATCCGGATCCCAACGTCGGAGGAAAAAAGAAAGTTGAATACACCATGGCTCTCATATGGAACATAAATGGTTTCTCCTCGCGACGGGACGATCTTAAACTTCTGTTATCCCGTCACAACCCTTTAATAATCTGTCTCCAAGAGACTCACATCATCCCACCTCGTCTCTTCGTGGTTTCTCCCCTTACAGGTTTGATGTGGATGATGGTCTCCGTGCTCATGGCGGAGTTGCTTCACTGGTACATGATTCGCTGCTGTCTACAGAAGTGCCTGTTCAGACTGACTCAAGCAGTGTGTGTGCAGGTGCACCTCCCATTCCTCACACTCACTGTATGCAATATTTACATCCCCTCCGGGACTGACCATCTGCTCATGGTTGTCGGGGATGTAAATGCCCATAGTCCTCTCTGGGGCTCTTCCCATACCTGTCCGAGAGGCAGTGAATCAGTAATAGACACGGCGAACTTGGTTATTCTGAATTCCGGTGAGCCAACTCATTTTGCCGTCGCCACAAATTCGAGCACGTGTATCGATCTAGTACTCTGCAGCCCTTCTCTTGCAACCGTCCTGCAATGGTCCATCCTAGACGACCTGTATGGAAGCGACCATTACCCCGTTATCGTCCACATTGATGGACTTGCTCGTGGGTAGGCGCGCCCCCCTCAATTCGACGTGCTGGCTGACATTCCGAGCAACGTCAGTCTATCGGAGGGCAAGTTTGCCAGTGTGGAATAAATGGTAGCACATTTTAACAGTGATGTTCTACAAGCTGCGGGCATTGTAATTCCCAAGTCCACCGGTAAATCTCGACACCCTTTCGTTCCGTGGTGGAACTTGGATTGCTCAAGGGCTGTTGGTGCTCGTAAGAAAGCGTTGGCGCGTCTAAAACATTATCCAACTGCGGATAACCTCATTGACTATAAGAGATGCAGAGCGAAGGCAAAAAGAACCATTTTAGAAAGTAAAAATGCATCATGGTGAGCATACGTCTCCTCTCTGAATTGCCTTACGCCACCACGTCTGGTATGGAGGAAGGTGCGTCAAATTAAAGGAAACCCTTCCCCAAACTTAGTGGCAGGTCTTAAAAATGGTCAAATTATCACAGCTCGAAACGCCATTGTAGAGGAACTTGCCACTCACTATGAAAGTATGTCGAGTTCGGCAAACTATGTTCCCAACCTCCTCCTGCTTAAAGAAAGAATGGAAAACCGCACTTTCGATTTTCGAACCGAGCAAATGAGTATTACAATACTCCTTTCTCAATGTGTGAAATGCGCTCTGCTCTGATGCTTGCGAACAGTACCACACCAGGTCCAGACGAAATTCACAATTTAATGCTGCAACATCTTCCCGAAACAGCCTCGCAATTTCTTCTCCGGCTGTATAACTGGATCTGGGAAGAGCACACCATCCCTACCTTCTGGCGAGAAGCAATCGTTCCCAAGGAAGGGAAAGATCAATCACTGCCATCACGTTACCCTCACAAGCTGTGTATGCAAAGTACTGGAACGCATGGTGAATCAGGGACTGGTCTGGACCTTGGAGTACAAAAATTTGTTGACGCCAAATCAAAGCGGATTTAGAAGAAACCGGTCAACCTTGGACCACCTCATTTCGCTGGCAACGGCTGTTTCTACATTGTTAGTCTTGAGACATCTTGTGGCCATATTATTTGATATAGAAAATGCCTACGATACCACTTGGAGGCACGGCATTCTGCAAACCCTGCACTTTTGGGGATTTAGGAGGAAGCTGCCTCTATTCCTCAAAAACTTTCTTTCGAACAGATCCTTCCGTGTTCGCGTGGGTGACAGGCTTTCCCGTAGTCACCCTCTTGAAAATGGTATTCCCCAAAGATCAGTCCTGAGTGTCACTGTTTGCCATCGCCATCAATGGTATAGCGTCGACTGTGCGTGGTCCTGTAAAGGCATCGTTTGTGGATGATTTTGCCATCTTCTGTTCTTCCAGCAGCATCAGTGTGATCCAGAGGCAACTCCAAATGGTGCTGAACAAGCTCCATGAATGGAGCACGTCAACAGGCTTTAATTTTTCTGCCACTAAATGTATCGATTTGCATTTCTGTAGGATATATCATTTGCACAGCAATCCAGTCCTTTACCTGGGAGGAAATCTGCTTCCATTCGCGGAATCTGCCAGATTCCTGAGGCTTACTTTTGACAAGTCACTCGCGTGGCGTGCTCATACCCGTGGACTACAAACCAGATGTGTCTCCCCCTTAATCTTCTTCGAATGATGAATGGCACATCATGGGGTGCCGACCGCACTACCCTATTGCGGTTATATAGATCACTCATCCGCTCAGTTTTGGATTACGGTAGTGAAGTGTATGGCTCGGCAGCTCCCTCCACTCTGCGACCCATCAATAGTATACACCACGCTAGTATCCGCCTATCAACAGGTGCGTACCGCACCAGCCGAATTGAGTGCCTTCTAGCCGAGGCTGGTGAGTCTTCCTTAAAAAGAAGGCGGGATATTTTATTAGCATCTTATGGTGCTAAAGTATCAGGACTCTAATTATCCTTGTCGCCAAATAATTATCAATCCTGATTATGAAACATATGTTCTTCGAACATCGCTGCCTCAGCCTCCAGGTATTCGATTGCGAAATCGTTTGCGGGACCTTAATGTTGACCTTCCCACCCCTTTGAAACCCCCAAGTCACCCCATTCCCCCTTGGAAACTCCTCCGACCGAATATTGACCTCAGACTAACTAATCTTCCCAAACAAACGACTAGTCCTCTTGTTTACCAGATGCATTTTCAGGAAATGAGGGTCGCCTATCCAGATTTCTATACACAGATCGTGTTCTATCCAGATTTCTATACACATCGTGCAACGAGACAGTGGCATGTAGTTTTTATTGTATCAGAGTGACCAAATCATATCGGCTACATTCTCAGTGCAGTACCTTCACTGCTGAAATGTATGCAATTCTTGAAGTTCAAAAATACATCGAGTCAGCGACTTTACGCCGACTTTACGCTCTGTTCTGATTCTCTCAGCTCACTACAAGCTATCTCCCGTCCTTCCTCAGACTATCTGACGGAATCAATTCAAAACCTCATTCATCGCCTTGTGCATCGCCACTATGCTCTGGTATTGAGTTGGGTCCCAGGCCATGTTGGAATCATGGGGAACGAACTGGCTGACCGGGCGGCGCAATCGGCGACGGAGAATACTCATGTTGACATTCCTTTTGTACCATCGTCCGATGTTAAAGCTTTTTTTACGATCCATCTTTATAGGGTGGCAAACAGTGGCATAATACCACCTATAAACTAAGTGCAATAAAAGTTTCTGTTAATTCCTGGCGTTCCTCATCCCGACCTTCCAGGCGTGAGGAGGTTATTTTAACCTGTCTTCGTATCGGACACTGCCACTTCTCTCGCAGTTTTCTCATTCGAGGGGAATCTCCTCCTACCTGTGATTCATGCAGGGCGGTTCTTTCTGTGGAACACGTCCTCCTGCATTGTTTGAAATTTGTTGACAGTCGATGAAGACATGGTCTGGCAACTCTCTAAGAGATGTGCTCGGAGATGACGAGCCCGCGCTCTCAAAACTTTTTTGTTTCTTGAGAGAATGCGGAATATATAATTTTATCTGACGTATAAGGGCAATAGAGTTTTTGTTTTCCTGGCCTCAGATTTACGTTTTTGAACTTTGTTTTTATCTACTTGTATCTTTTATGCGTAATTGTAGCTCTCCTTTTTAGGGTATGTATGTGCTTTTAAATTAGCTTGTAAACTACATCAGCAACACTTTTACTAGAACTTCAATTTATTTATTTTAGAAATACTTTGACATGGGCGCCAATGACCTTAGCAGTTGAAGCGTCCTTTAAACCTAATCAATCAATCAGAAACGAATTGTATTCAGTGTCTTTGTTTTATATAATTAATGTTTTTATAATTAATGTGAGAATTAGTTGATGGAGTGTGGACTGCATATAACAATAAGATTGGGGAGAATTTTTGGATGGAAGGACACAAAGATGACAAAATTTCTGACAAGCCTTGCCCACACTGTCATGGATTATTCATAGGCTCCAAATCTATTGCACCAATTTAATTGGATTCTAGAAAATACTATAGATCAGTTTTGAATATTTTCTTTTTAATCTAAAAAATTCAATCAATATGTTATTGATGTAAAATATTGTCATGTATTCTTACAATTTATATAATATAAATTCTTTAATTTATTATATTTTTAATTTAATTTGTTAATACTGTTGTTTTAGTATAAGACTGGATAAAAGGAATTTCAGCAAATGTTGAAAGATTTTAAAAATGAATATCAGCATTACGTAACATTAAACTATGACCACCACCCCCCCCTACCCCTGTGTAACGCAGCATAACATTGCCTTAAATCCCTTCCCCCTCCTCTCTTTAGCATTACGTATTTTATGGACGACCCCACATCCATATAGTAATAGTTTGGTAAACACTTCATAATAAAGAAATGTAACTAGAAGTAAAAGAGGGAAGATTAAGGGAAAGAGCTTAAGGTCAGAGAGGTACTTGAGGTTCCAAGTTCATCTGTATATGATAAGCACTTAATGTTTTTAAATGTTTCTTAAGTAAAATATCAAAATAAAAAATTAAGCTGTTGAAGGGTGATTGAGATTTTATTTTTGGTACTAAAATATCTAGCAAGCAAAAATTATTTTGCTTTTCTTTTTATTCAAGGAAATTGTTTATAACCTTTTTTTATATATAGTGGCAAATTAGTTAGGAACTTCTTTTATAAACTTTACAAAAAACAAAGAAAAATGTTTGATTTCATTGATAACGAAATGATATTTATTTTTTATTACATTATTGCTGCTGATAACTTTTTTGAACATTTGAAAGCATCTTAATTGTATTGAACTCACCCATTTGTGTCTCACATTAACCTTGTTATTTTTCACGTAAAATAATCTGTTTGAACAGGCTCGAGTTGATAAAATACACGTTGATGGTTTGGGAAGGACCAAAGATGATATCATAATCGAGACAGTTAGAGAACTATTCAAAGCTCAAGATTTTCAAGATGTTATTGTTGGTGCTCACACAGTTAGATCCCGTTTGGAGGCTTTAGGTTGTTTCCGAAATATAGGTGTCTTCATTGACACTAGTTCTGGACCAGATTCAACTCCTGAAGGACTGGAGGTAGGATAAGATGTTTCTTTTCCTGAAAATTTTGGGTTACTTGAAATTTTCTGAGTAGATTTTTAAAATAGTATAATTTCAAAATTTGGTTTCGAATTTCATATTCATGTTTTTCTTTCAGGTTACCTTTCATGTTCATGAATTAAAAAGAATTGTAGGGGGTGTCAATACTTTGGTTGGAAACAATGAAGGTTCTGTGGTGGTAGGACTGCGAATGCCCAATTTATTTGGTCGAGGAGAAAAGTTAGCCACAGAATACAGCTATGGATCCAAAAGGACCACTGGTTTTAATGTCTGTCTTAGCAAACCATTACGAGGCAAAATGCATTCGGTGTAAGTCACTTTTATTGAACTTTAACTTTATTATTACCCATCAGTAATCTGAATTCCCCTGAAATCTGTTTTGTTGATAGTATCTTTGTACTTTAAATAAGTAATAATGTATGAAGGTCTTGATTTCTGGCGGAACAGCATTTCAGTACTTCAGGAACAAAATAGGAGGGGAAAAACAAACAAAATGGAGAGGACAAATATTTGGTAATTTCGATTTTTAGTGTGACCAACTTTCATAAATTCAAAATTGAATATTTTTCACTTGAATGCATCATTTCTACAAACGTAATAAAATTATTAGTAAAAAACTATAAAACATTATTATAAACTAATTTTTTTATTTCTTATTATCATTACATTCACTTAGAACTTGTGTTACTAATTGTTATTAAGTACGATTTACATTTATTAATTGTATTATAAATATATAACTAATTCTATTAATTTAATAATTAATTTGGGACATGTTCTGGGACCTAAAATTTTATGTATGAAGCACTAAATGTATGTACTCTAAATGAAAATTATGGCATGAGATTCTAGGCATGAATACTTGAGTAAATTCTTCTAGGTTTTCTACATCAATATTTCAACATGGTTCAGAGTGGCCTCCATCTGGATACAAGCAGATAGAGCGGGGGTTGCTGTTCGACCTCGGATTTTCCTCTGCACCTAATGTACGTTCCACACTTACATGTTTTTGAAAACAGAATTTGTCAGTGCAAAAGTGCAAAATATTTGATTTTTAATTTTATTATTATTATTATTATTATTATTATTGTTGTTGTTGTTGTTGTTGTTGTCTTCTTTTTGCAGGTAAAGCATAATCTGCAGTGGGAAGCATCGTGGCGTGATCTTTCATGCTTAACTAGATCAGCAGCATTTGAAGTACGAGAACAATCTGGCCCTACTCTAAAATCATCACTACGTCACATACTGTGTGTAGACCGACGGGACCAACCAATTTTTCCATCTACTGGAGCATATTTTCAACTTACTACTGAATTTGCAGGTCTTGGAGGCAATGTGGGATTTTTTAAAAATGATTTGACACTTCAGGGAAACTGGCCCCTTCTAAACGATGTGGTGTGTAACCTTTATATGCATTCTAAATTAAACAATATATCAAATTGAAATACAAATGATAATTCATTCATATTCTTTTCATTAATTTTTTTAATGTACTACAGGTTCTTCAAGGTGCAATACAAGCAGGATTTCTGAAGAGATTAACAAATGACCAAATAGTTAGTATATGTGATCAATTTTTCCTAGGTGGCCCACTGAACTTGAGGGGTTTTGATTTTCGAGGTGCTGGGCCACACAGTGACGGTTTTGCTGTAGGTGCTGATGTAAGTTGCATTTTGAAATGTTTTATAATTAAAGATAATAGATATTCTGACATCCTATTGAAATTAAGGTATGTTGTACATATGGTGTACGGAATAATATTAATGTTTTGCTTCTGTCTACAAAAACATTGGTAATAATTTCCTTTTATTTATTTTTCAAATGAAGTAAAATGAGTACAACTTTCATTCAAGGCTTACTGGGCTACTGCAGTTCATCTGTATTCTCCATTGCCTTTCCTGTCAACACGAGGTGCTTTTGCTGATCTTTTTAGAACACACATATTTGTTAATGCTGGAAACGTTGGAAATTTCAACTTAGGTATGCCAGACTTTTTTTTTATTAATTTGTTCATTTCACTTGAAACAATGAAAATAAAAACTCATAATATTTTTTATTTGAAGGTGATGATTATCATGAAAATTGGAAAATTCTCTCAAAAGATTTTCGAATGGCTTATGGGTTGGGCTTAGCACTGAGGCTCGGTCAAATGGCACGTATAGAACTGAACTATTGCATACCTATGCAAATTAGAAGAGGTGATCGGCCTGTGTCTGGAGTGCAGTTTGGCATTGGAGTGAATTTTCTCTAGTCTCTGCAATATTACAGGAGCTACAGTTGCCTTAGAAGAAACAGCAATGAAAGCTATTGGAACATGACGTTCACAGTCTAGGAAATTGAATTATCCATCATGCATTTTTAAATACTAAAATGTAAAACAATTAAGTTCTTGATGACCCTCACTTTAATTCTCTACATACTTTCCTTGTTTTTAAAAATTCTTGCATTTAATGCTAAGTAATGTGCAGCTACAAAAATTTGCAATCGAAAAGGAATTATTGATATTACATCAGTTTTATTTCACATTTCTTGTAATGCATTCTGAACTATTCCTAGATATGTGAATAGCTCCATGGCAGCAATTTTGTACAATTGTGTTTAATTGGTTTCATGCTGTATTAGTTTGTTATATTTTGAAATACTTTATACTGTAACAAAAAAATGTAAGTAAAAGTAGCTTGTATTAATTTTATTACCCAAATATTTATTGTTAACAAGAGCTCAGCTGTGCCTCAAAGGTCCTTGCAGATCCATCACCAAGGATGCCTTTGTGTGAAGGCAAGGCTCCAAAATTCCCAGACCTCAACCCCCTAGACAGTTTGATGTGGTTGATATCATGACTCCTGGGAAGGAACCAGTACCCATTTATTCAACATAAAGTTGATTTTGCTGGAATATTTGGAGCAAGGTAAATAACGGGGGAGGGGGGGGGGCAGATTTTCATGACAACCTTTTAGAACTAGATCTCAGATATTAAGACTCTGAAATCTATTTGAAGTCCTTCAATTAGCATCATTTCTCAAATAAGCAGTAAAAATTGACATGAAAATTACATGTACTTCAGCTTTATTTAATTTCACACTATTGTATTCAAACTCTAACATATGAATAAATAGCAGTAAAGTGTTAAACTATTGTATGGACCAAGATTCAAAGGATAACAATAATGGCAGGCATTGAATTAACACACATTTAATTTAACTAATCTTGACTAGTGTTAAAACAGAATGTACTTTCTCGCCTTTAGTAATGGTCATGTCATAATATTTATACCATAATTTCTCTCCAAATTAACAAATCTCAGTCATAGTTTTTTGGTAAAACTCATTTGAAATCATAGAATATTTTTGCTGCAAAAATTAAATAGTTCCAAGCAGTAGATTTTTTATTCAAAACTTTCAATGAAAATATATTTCTGGCATTGAATTTATTGTATAAGGTATGCAGTGTATACACGAACATATTCGATGTGGTTTTTAGCCTTACAATATTCTGCGAAAAGTGATAAGCCAGAAAACCCCACTGTATTTTGTAGAGGAAAATCGGCATGAAGCGTTGTAGTTATAGAACGATTTTCCTAAGGATGAGCCAAAGTGACAGTTCGCGGAAACAAGTGAACATCACATGTATTTCAGAGAAGTATCCCTCCGCCGCGACAGCTGTTCAGCCACGCCTCTTCGTAAAGTGTTAGGTTATGGCTTCTGTGAAAACATCCCTATGCAGAAGTGAGTTTCACTTAAATATATGCACGTACGCGAGTTCGGGAAATATTTAAATTTAATTAAGTGGGTGGAAAATCTCTTAACATGCTCTCACAATCAGTAAAAGAAAACTGCCACGAATGTAAATAGAAAGCTCTCAATCAGAGCTCGCCACACAACAGCACAAAGGCCGGAACCACGTGCATCGGTACGCATCTCGCATTCAAGTCTCGGTTTTAAAATAAACATAATATTTATCACACGAAAAGTAAATTCAATGTAATGTTAATAGAAAAAAAAGAATTTTTACAGAAGCGCACATAACACTGCACTTCCTAATTTCAATTATTTCTCGTGGCGCACTATATTTTTGTCGGGCGAGTACATCACAAAAGGAAGAGTCGAAGCCATTTACAAGTTAGCCAACTGCAAACGAACGAATGCGAGAAGGGATTCTATTGGGCTCAAGGGCACAACGACCACAGAACCTTCAGTTATGTTGCCAGCACTAGCTGTCACTTTGGCTCATCCTTAGGAAAATCGCTCTATACGATGGGATTGTATGCGTACAGAACTTGTTGAAAAATCAAAAGAGATATACGCGTTGTTAGGACAACCGATCAACAAGTATAAGGATTCCATGGCTTCATGTCGGATTGCGTATTCTTTTGCAGAAAAAACTTCAGGTTTATGATATACAGAAAATGGAAAGCGGCATTGAAAGTCGGGGCTCTGCATGAAGGTCGAAATGATCTCCCTCGCCAGCAACCGATCAGGACGGTACAGATATCTTTTCAGTCAAGGCTGCGTAATAACTTAATAATAGGGAAGCAGGGAAAAAGTGTAATGAAAACACACTGAAAAGTCTTCAAATTGCATAAATTGCTAAATGTAACAGTCTGCACAAAATGCACAATGCATGGTGGTTATTTCTTTTTAAGCCAGAACGCCTCTTTGCATGCCTATGCCCTCAACATTTACACTTTTTACGAAGAATTTAATAAATTCTTGTCCCCAATTCCCTGGGTAATCCTAATAATTAATTGTTATGTTAGTATGTATACCCAACCTCCCAATCTGGATGATTGAGGGTCAATTTCTAGCATGTGTACAGAAACCTATGTCAAAATAACGGAAGTATAGAACTTCGCAATATTGACATAAATAATTCCAATTTTAGAAAATGAAAAATATTCTTTTGAACACTGCAATTCAGCAAAGAAAAAATTCATGCAGTGTTTAATGTTCAGTTCACGATAAATTCAGTAAAAAGGCATTTTTTTTAACAAGAACAAAAATATTTGAGAAAATGGTAACACAATCAGTAATTTTCTTCAGATAGAAACAAGAAAAGACAAGGAAATTGGAAAAATGTACATTAATATATAAAAATTTGCATTATCCTCACAAAACTTTCAACGTAAATTTTTCGGCAAAGTAAGGTCAAAATGTTGTAGATATTGCAAAAGACGTGGGTTTATATGGTGCAGATATGCTGAGGGTACACCATAGCAACGCGAAAAAAAAAACAGAAAAAACAGCGAGCTTTGACGGGTGGACCAGATTGGGAATTTGGGCATTCCAACTAGTGTCGTGGTGAGCGGATCGCTTGTGCGGTTTTTCTTGAGGTTAATTATCAAATCGGAACTTGTGATATTTCGTGAGAGTGAACATTGAACTTGAACTTAGAATATTTCTGCATTAGGTGTGCAACGGGAACTTGTAAAATTTACGTGTTGT